>DVZQ01000037.1:0-10119 GCA_018237685.1 Pachythone gigas | reverse complement strand
CTCCCCCTTCTTTACGTCACTCTTAAATCGTCAGATTAGTGAAATACACACGTTTTAGCATATAACTAACTCGCCCTGTCTAAATCTGACGCGCTTGAAAATCTCAGATGGTCATTTTTTTACTAATCTGATCCTTTATCCTTGACGCGCGGCCATATATAAGGGATTCATATTTGGTGAAAGTACTTAACCGGGTACAAGTTATCCCCCTGCATATTAATCTGCCGCGTTTTAGTAAACCCCAAAATCCCCTGGGTAAATTGCTTTTATCAATTGCCCCATCGGATGCAGTGTGTGATGTGAATGGACACTGTTTTGAAAAAACATAATAAAACTAACAACCTGATGTAATGAAAATTGAGCAATTGCTTTAGTTTCGATTTTTGAAACAGTTTAACCTTTGTATTTGTTGGACAGGCACCAGTGATAATGAAGAGGATACATCGCAGAGCTCGCCCGAGCTGTGGTGGCGCCTCGACATCGACCCACAGCGTGTAACACAGTGGAATCTCAATTTGCGTCTTGTGAGTCATCTCTATTGCTAAGTACCTTTGCATTTTGTGATAAACTCTCTAAAGTAATATAATTTGGCTCTTTAGTTTCATCACTGTTCTGAGACTACATTCATAATACTCTTCTTAGCAATGTGCAAATTATTTTCCTTAGGGGACTGTTCGCGCCCACTATACTCAATCGACTTCGGATGCGGCGGCGCATCACTAATAAATTAATTGCACGTCACTAGCTTGACAAATGTCATTTTTATACTTGTTACTTCAATTCAAATGTCGATAATACAAGCATTGTCCACACAAAAAGTTTTATTTAATAATTCTATAAATAACGATAAAGTATAAAACATAACAGTTGTCTCTCGGGGCAATTGCAAGTGTCCGCTGAGACATAAATTGGCGCCCCCGGGTGGGCTGTGCGCAAACGACGGTTCGACGACAAAGAAAAATTGTAGAAGCTATATTTTCGGAGCTATTGGTGATCATCGCAGAGGCTAGGACCAGCATCAGCATCCACTCGCAGCACAGATCATCAGCTAAGTGCCCTGATTTTCTACAATTCCTATTTCCATTCCATTTCCTTTGTCCCGAACCACGCCTATACCTACCGTCAATAAAATTATTCTAACGATCGATTTATACAATAAAATCATTAAATATCAATATAATATCGCTTCAAACAATAAATAAAACGTTTCTTTTGATTTTCATTCTGTTTTTTTGTGAATTTTAAAGCTAATATTGATAAATTCATAAATTTCAATACATACGAACATTAATATCTACCTCCAATTTTTGGATATTTCCAATTTCGAACAATTTTGCAAGTTTTTATTCCTTATTTAACCTTAAATTACATTGTAAACGTATTTAATTCAAGATTCCCCTGTCAAACAAACAAAATTATATCCAGTTCTCGATTTTTACACAATTTGCTGGACATTCCAGGTTGGTTGTGAGAAGTGTGAAATATCTACCTACTTCTTGCTGATTGCGGATTCCAGCATTCCAGCTGCTAACAGAGGAGGAGCGTGAGCTAAATATTTCTATTACTATTTTGTTATTCAAATTTAAAACACACTATAACAGATTTGATTCCTTCTTGTTTAGCTGTTCGGATAGTTAAAATTTATTTTATTTATATTTCTATCAAACAATTGTTTGCTTATTACTTGTTCATTTTCTACTAGTAATTATTGTTGTTATAGGTCATACATTTTAATTTCAAAATGGCAAACAAGAATGAAACATTAGAATCACTTACGTTTAAAGATCTAACTATAAAGCGTAGCTCTATTAAGGGTCAAATTACAAAGTTTAAAAATTATGTTGAAAAATTAGCTAAGTTGCCATATTTAAGTGCGATTGAAACAACAGAATTAAAAATTAAAACTTCAAAATTAGAAGTATTAACCAACAAATTTACAGAGCTTCAGGATCAAATCGAGTTAATTAATTCCCATAATCTTGAGGCTGAATTAGACGAACGTGAAATCATTGAAGGGGACTTTATATCCTCTATAGCTACCGCGAAAACCTTAGCAGCAAAGTTTGAACAACACGATGAGTCACGGCGTCAATCTCTGATGGACAACTCTCAAGGTTGTACCCGCCATGACGACTTAGGCGTTAAATTGCCTCAAATCCAAATTTCAAAATTTGATGGTTCTTTTTTTAAATGGCTCGAGTTTCGAGACACGTTTTTAACTTTAATTCACAATAACAAACAAATCACAGCTATTCATAAATTTCATTATTTAATTTCTTATCTGGAAGGAGAGGCAGCACGAGTGCTTAGCAATCTTGAAATGTCATCTACAAATTATACACAAGCGTGGCAATTATTATGCGACCGATATGATAATAAAAGAATACTTATTAATCACCATTTGCATTCATTGTTTAATATACAAACTCTTACACGTGAGACGGATAAATCACTGCGGTTTTTAGTAGATCATGTTACAAAAAACTTGCGAGCGTTGTCTAGTCTCAACCAACCTACAGATCAATGGGATACTTTGATTATATTCATGGTATGCTCTAAGCTAGATAGTCAAACACTTACAAAATGGGAAGAATATCGTAGCAATTATGATGATTATCCTAGTTTGGATCAATTTTACAAATTCTTAACTGATCGTGCAGATGTTCTCGAATCCATTAATCGCAATAAATACCAAGGTAATCCTAGGCCTAATAGTGTTATCAGCAACAATATTCATAAACGTAATCCACGTACACATAATTCATATAGGGAGCAATTATATCAAACCAAAACCTTTGCTACTACCAATGACTCTAAATCATCAGCTTATCATTTGTGTGTCATATGTAACCAACAACATAGTATTTATAATTGTCCCACGTTCAATTCAAAATCTCATTACGATAAAATGGCAGAAGTTTCTAAGCATGGACTATGTGCAAATTGCTTGCGAAAGGGTCATAAAATAAAAGACTGCAGGCTTGGTCCTTGCCGAGAGTGCAAGAAATGGCACAATACTTTGTTGCACAATCCTAGCAATTCTAATACAACAACAATAGATGAATCATCACCAAAGTCTATAGTAAATTTTTCTGAACAAAACAATTATGTTATTTTATCTACTGCACTAATAACTGTGAGCAATCCTATCACCAACAAAACTGAAAATGTTCGTGCACTTCTTGACTGTGGTAGCCAGTCAACATTTATTACTAAGTCATTAGCGCAAAGATTATCATTAAATTCACATTCAACAAACATGAAGGTTGTTGGAATAGGTAACAACTCTTTAAACAATATAACAGAAAGTTGTGTTACCAACTTAAAATCAAGAATAAATAAATACCAGGTGACTATTTCTTGTCTAGTGTTAGACGAGTTAACTGGTGAGCTGCCAAAGGCTCCTATAAACATTAACAATATAAACATTCCTAAAACTATTAAACTCGCAGATCCATCTTTCAATCAACCAGCTCCAATTGATGTTTTGATTGGTGCCGATATTTTTTGGGATATAGTAGGTTCTAAACAAAAAACAATAAATTCAAGCAATATAAAGCTAATATATTCCCAACTTGGTTGGATTGTCACTGGGTCTATGCCATCAATAATTAATCATCAATATCACCACAATAGCAATCAAATTAAGGCCTACGTGGCAGATATAACACAACTAGAAATTGATGAACTACTTACCAAATTTTGGGAGTTGGAGGAAGTTCCAAAGTCCAAAACTTTAAATCAAAATGAAATAGCTTGTGAAAGGCATTTCCTAGAAAATACAAAACGCCTACCAACAGGCAGATTTTGTGTCAAACTTCCTTTCAGGGAATCTCCTGACAATTTGGGTGATTCTTACACACAGGCGAGGAAAAGATTTCTTAACTTAGAAAAACGCCTTAACAAAAATCCAACTTTAAAAACACAATATTTTGAATTCATAAAAGAATATGGGGATCTTGGTCATCTTTCTGAAAGTTCCATTCCATTGACCAATCCTATTTTTTGTGTCATCATGCTGTTGTAAAGGAGAATAGCGAGTCAACGAAGGTCCGTGTTGTCTTCGATGGTTCAATGCCTACCTCAGCAGGAGTATCTTTGAATGATATCCTATTAGCAGGCCCCAATATACAGGACACTCTATTCTCTATACTAATACGTGCTCGGCAATACACATATCTCTTAACCGGAGATATTGAGAAAATGTATCGCCAGGTTGATGTTGACAAGGATGACCGTAATATGCAATTGATACTATGGAGAGATGACCGATCATTACCTCTTCGTACCTTACAACTAAATACACTTACCTATGGAACCTCAAGTGCCAGTTATCTAAGCACTCGTTGTTTGTGGCAGGTCGGAGAGGAATGTGTTGACGAATCGATAAAAACTATAATACAAAAGGATTTTTTTGTCGATGATCTTATTACAGGATACAATTCCAAGCATCAGTTGCTCTATATACAACAAGCAGTGTCCAAGGTTTTAAGCACTGCATGTTTTAATCTCAGAAAATTCAAATCTAATTTACCCAATCTAGAGGGAAATATTTCTTATTCGCAGGGAAACCTGACAATTAGTGAATCTACAAGTACACTTGGACTTGGTTGGAACCCAAGTAGCGATGTGCTATTTTTTCCGTTGAAGATAATTTCAAATGACATTATAACTAAAAGAACTATAATGTCCAATGCGTTCAAAATATTTGATCCGTTGGGACTTCTCAGCCCATGCACAATACTACCCAAGATTATACTCCAATTGCTTTGGAAGGCTAAAATAACTTGGGACGAGCCTGTTCCAAACGAAATAAGCCAGCTGTGGCTACAATTTTCTAATAACTTACCATGTCTTAGTAATTTGGAAATACCAAGGCATGTAATATGTAGTTCTGCCTCAAGTATAGAATTTCATGTATTCAGTGATGCTTCTCAAAAGGCATATGGCGCCTGCCTCTACACAAAATCTATAGATAACACAGGTAATATTACCATCAAGCTGTTGTGTGCAAAGTCCAAGGTAGCCAGATTAAAACCATTGACAATCCCACGTCTAGAACTTTGTGCGGCCTTGTTAGCTGTTAAGCTAACCGAAGCAGTCACAAGTTCTATTCGCTATAAGCCCAACAGTATTCATTATTGGTGCGATTCCACAGTGGTATTGGGTTGGATAAACAGCGATATATCCAAACTAAAAACTTTTGTAGCAAATAGAGTAGGGGGGATTATTGAATTAACTTCACCTAGCTCATGGCATTATATACCAACAGCATTGAATCCAGCCGACATGTTGTCAAGAGGTATTAATCCCAATAAAATAATCGGTTTAGATTTATGGTGGTCGGGCCCTAGTTTTTTATTTAAGAGTGAATCTGAGTGGCCTAAACTGAACCCATGCAATATTGAAGTTTTACCTGAGGTAAAGGTAACCATGTGTGCATCCTTGCCTGAACCCGTAGTAAAAATAGAAAATTATTCTAAGATAACTAAATTGATAAGAGTTGTTGCATATATGTATAGATTTATAAACAATATCAGATATAAGGATAAAAAATTATTAGGTAACTTGTCACTAGAAGAAATGGATAAGGCATTCCATTTACTTTCCCGCATAGCACAACAGCAATCATTTCCTACTGAATATAATTTATTAGTCAAAGGTAAGCTACTCAATTGTAAGTCAAGACTCTTGTCATTGTCCCCATTTGTTGACAATTTTAATTTAATTAGGGTGGGTGGTAGAATTCAAGCTTCTAACTATAGTTTCGATAAGAAGCATCCCATTCTTTTAGATTCATCACATCATTTAACTAAGCTCTATTTTGAACATGAACATTTAAAAAATTTACACGCCGGACCACAACTATTGCTATCAATTGTTAGAGAAACAATATGGCCTATTAATGGAAGACAACTTTCACGAAGTGTAGTGCGTAAGTGTATACGTTGCAAGCGTAGTCAGGGCAAAACCTTGTGTCCCAAAATGGGCTACTTACCTTCGCAACGCATAGTTCCTGATTTCCCCTTTATATCGGTGGGACTAGATTTCGCTGGCCCGTTTCATATTTTAAACAGAAAGGGACGCGGAGCTACGGTTATTAAATGTTACATGTGCCTATTCATATGCTTGCGCTACAAATGCATACACCTGGAAGCTGTAAGTGATTTATCCAAAGAAGCGTTTATAATGACATTTCGTAGATTTGTAGCACGCCGTGGTAAGCCGGCAGAAGTATTTTGCGATAACGGTCGTAATTTTGTGGCGGCCTCTAAAGAATTAGGGACATTTTTAAAATGTAATAAAAATTCAATTGTTGAATATGCAAACCAGGAGGGAATCAAATTTGTTTTTACTCCTACTTATGCTCCTCATTTTGGCGGCATCTGGGAGGCCGGAGTTAAGTCAGCAAAATATCATATTAAGCGTGTTATGGGTAATACCCATCTGACTTATGAGGAGCTATCTACACTCTTTGCTCAAGTAGAAGCGATTTTAAATAGTCGACCATTGTACCCCATGTCATCTTCTCCCGACGATTTCCAATCCCTATCCCCAGGGCACTTCTTAATTGGGCGCTCATTGACTGCATTACCTACACCACCTCTAGAAGATCATAAGGACCATAATCTTACACGTCATGCTCGCCTAGAACAAATCAGGCAACATTTTTGGACCAGATGGCAGCGAGAATATATTTGCGAATTACAAGAACGCAAAAAGTGGAAAATAAATTCCGGAACCTTAAGTGTGGGAGACCTCGTTTTAATTCAAGAGGACCATATTCCGCCTCTCTGTTGGCGTCTCGGAAGAATTGCTCGTTTGTTTCCTGGACCGGACGGTGTTTCTAGAGTAGCAGATATCAGTACCACTCGGGGCTGCGTACGACGGCCTCTTGTCAGGCTCTGCCCTCTACATACTGACGAAGATCATGACAGTTGAAAGCTGAAGCTTTCAACGGCGGGGAAGATGTTCGCGCCCACTACACCCAATCGACTTCGGATGCGGCGGCGCATCACTAATAATTAATTAATTGCACGTCACTAGCTTGACAAATGTCATTTTTATACTTGTTACTTCAAATTTCATCTCGATAATACAAGCATTGTCCACACAAAAGTTTTATTTAATAATTCTATAAATAACGATAAAGTATAAAACATAACAGTTGTCTCTCGGGGCAATTGCAAGTGTCCGCTGAGACATAAATTGGCGCCCCCGGGTGGGCTGTGCGCAAACGACGGTTCGACGACAAAGAAAAATTGTAGAAGCTATATTTTCGGAGCTATTGGTGATCATCGCAGAGGCTAGGACCAGCATCAGCATCCACTCGCAGCACAGATCATCAGCTAAGTGCCCTGATTTTCTACAATTCCTATTTCCATTCCATTTCCTTTGTCCCGAACCACGCCTATACCTACCGTCAATAAAATTATTCTAACGATCGATTTATACAATAAAATCATTAAATATCAATATAATATCGCTTCAAACAATAAATAAAACGTTTCTTTTGATTTTCATTCTGTTTTTTTGTGAATTTTAAAGCTAATATTGATAAATTCATAAATTTCAATACATACGAACATTAATATCTACCTCCAATTTTTGGATATTTCCAATTTCGAACAATTTTGCAAGTTTTTATTCCTTATTTAACCTTAAATTACATTGTAAACGTATTTAATTCAAGATTCCCCTGTCAAACAAACAAAATTATATCCAGTTCTCGATTTTTACACAATTTGCTGGACATTCCAGGTTGGTTGTGAGAAGTGTGAAATATCTACCTACTTCTTGCTGATTGCGGATTCCAGCATTCCAGCTGCTAACAGAGGAGGAGCGTGAGCTAAATATTTCTATTACTATTTTGTTATTCAAATTTAAAACACACTATAACAGATTTGATTCCTTCTTGTTTAGCTGTTCGGATAGTTAAAATTTATTTTATTTATATTTCTATCAAACAATTGTTTGCTTATTACTTGTTCATTTTCTACTAGTAATTATTGTTGTTATAGGTCATACATTTTAATTTCAAAATGGCAAACAAGAATGAAACATTAGAATCACTTACGTTTAAAGATCTAACTATAAAGCGTAGCTCTATTAAGGGTCAAATTACAAAGTTTAAAAATTATGTTGAAAAATTAGCTAAGTTGCCATATTTAAGTGCGATTGAAACAACAGAATTAAAAATTAAAACTTCAAAATTAGAAGTATTAACCAACAAATTTACAGAGCTTCAGGATCAAATCGAGTTAATTAATTCCCATAATCTTGAGGCTGAATTAGACGAACGTGAAATCATTGAAGGGGACTTTATATCCTCTATAGCTACCGCGAAAACCTTAGCAGCAAAGTTTGAACAACACGATGAGTCACGGCGTCAATCTCTGATGGACAACTCTCAAGGTTGTACCCGCCATGACGACTTAGGCGTTAAATTGCCTCAAATCCAAATTTCAAAATTTGATGGTTCTTTTTTTAAATGGCTCGAGTTTCGAGACACGTTTTTAACTTTAATTCACAATAACAAACAAATCACAGCTATTCATAAATTTCATTATTTAATTTCTTATCTGGAAGGAGAGGCAGCACGAGTGCTTAGCAATCTTGAAATGTCATCTACAAATTATACACAAGCGTGGCAATTATTATGCGACCGATATGATAATAAAAGAATACTTATTAATCACCATTTGCATTCATTGTTTAATATACAAACTCTTACACGTGAGACGGATAAATCACTGCGGTTTTTAGTAGATCATGTTACAAAAAACTTGCGAGCGTTGTCTAGTCTCAACCAACCTACAGATCAATGGGATACTTTGATTATATTCATGGTATGCTCTAAGCTAGATAGTCAAACACTTACAAAATGGGAAGAATATCGTAGCAATTATGATGATTATCCTAGTTTGGATCAATTTTATAAATTTTTAACTGATTGTGCAGATGTTCTCGGATCCATAAATCACAATAAATACCAAGGTAATCCTAGGCCTAACAGTGTTATTAGCAACAATATCCATAAACGTAATCCACGTACACCTAACTCATATAGGGAGGGAGCAATTATATCAGACCAAAACTTTTGCTACTACCAAAGATTCTAAATCATCAATTTATCATTTGTGTGTTATATGTAACCAATAACATAGTATTTTTACGTTATGGACGGGCTCTTACACACACACTCACATACACGCACACACGTGTAGACATGTATTATTAAATATATTTTTTTATGTTGTAGGTACTTCATAACTGGATGTACATTCACAAATTTACCATCGAGCTTCCGTGTAGGAGAATCAACTATTCGTTTGATCGTAATAGACGTTTGCAATGCAATAATAAATAATTTAATGCCAATTCATATACCTCAACCAACTACAGACACTTGGCAAAGAATTGAAGAGGGATTTAGAAATAAATGGAACTTTCTAAATTGCATAGGCGCCATTGACGGCAAACATGTAAATATTATTGCACCTCCCAATAGTGGATCGCTGTTTTTTAACTATAAAAAACATTTTTCTATTGTTTTGTTAGCTATAGTTGATCCTAAATACCAATTCATAGTTGTTGATGTTGGAGCTTATGGAAAGAACAGCGATGGCGGAATCTATTCATTATCTACATTTGGAAAGGCACTTGAAAGAAATGCATTAAAATTCCATGTGATAAATCATAACCAGGAACTAATCATGCAGTGCCACATGTATTTGTCGGAGACGAGGCGTTTCCATTGAAGACATATTTATTAAGATCATATCCTCGCTCATATACACGAAGACTATAAGATTCTGAACGGCAATATGATTACCGTTTATCACGAGCTAGAAGGATTGTTGAAAACGCTTTTGGAATTTTATATCAAAAAGGACAATGTCCACTTAGTATGGACAATTTGGCTGTCGATGAACAGGCACTATATACACAAATAAAGGTTGGAGCTTATAGCTTACATCATTTATAAAAAAAATATTAGAGTTTTGTAGTGTCAGGATGCTTAATTTTTTTTCTTGCGATTATGTTGTTTTGTAGAAACTAGAACAAATATTTTTAAACTATTTCTTATTATTCGGAATCATAACTTAATAAAATATT
>DVZQ01000036.1:0-10123 GCA_018237685.1 Pachythone gigas | reverse complement strand
TATTAATAATTACTGTGTGTAGACCACAGATACAATACATCTTGCTATTAAAATTAAACGTTATTTTTAACGAATTATATAACTGTTATTTTTAACGAATTATATACAGGTATATTTACCTGTTATTTTCCTAACTTTAAATTATTACTTCTGTGCTTGTACAGTTTGATTGCCTCATCACTGACTACTATTTCTTGCGTATAGCAACTGTGCTTTTGCTTTAAGAACGGTATGTCGCAGTCAAGCTATAAAATGGGACTAGTTATAAACCAGGTGGACATCATGCTTCCAGGGTTTTTACCATCGGCTTTGGGCCGCTTTCACCCTCCTGAAAAGGAAACCGACGTCCCGGCTCAGACTACCTCAGAGCCAGAGCATCGCCTTGTACCTGCTGCGGTGCCTGTACCCTGTACCTGTTGCGGTGGCTGTACCCTGCAGCGCGTCAAGAACTGGTCGTCCTGCGTGGCTGTGTTCCTGCCTTCTTCATTGCTCAGGCCAGTCGCTCTATTGTTGACAACGTTTCGGACCCGCGGGTGAGCGAACCCTGACCCTTACTACCTGCTGCTATTAGCTAGCCGCGGCTAATAAACCTTTTAACTTTAACTGTTTGTTTTCCTCAGTTATCCCCTCTGCCAGGAGATAACTGAAACAACACGTTTCAGTGGCGCCTAGCTCGGGTTTACTCGCTATCCGTAAGCGTTGTCTAACTTTTAGCATTTTATAGTCTTTCTTTGGTGTTGGTTAATCCTACTTTTTTATTTTTTTTTATGTCCTGGATTGTTAGGTTAAAGTATATTGAAAAATGTCCTTGTAATTTTTCCGTTAGCTTTTGATTTTTTTTTCAATAACTTTCACTTATTCAATCTAGTTTCTTTTTCTTCCTTTTTTATTGTCTTATTTAGTGCTTAAGTTGATTGTTGAATTATTTTTGTGTTTTGCCTATATTTTTTTGTTGTGTTGTATGTAAATTATTTCTGTTTTTGTTCTCGTTGCAACATTTCCCAATATGGCTTACGAAATAAAGTATTTGTCATTGCAAAAGGCAGAATTAGAATATGAAGTCGAGCTTAGAGGTGGTTCTGGTGATTCTGTCCAGGAACTCCGTAAACAGATAATAAAATTATCACAAATGTTGCCGGCTAGTGACATTCTGGAATCCCATTTAGAACCTGATGAGGATATTCAGGGCGTTAAAGAGTCTCTTAGTAAATCTCAAAACAACCTAGTAAGTCTTAAAGCTAAATTTGATAAAAACCTTTACTTTAGAACAGAAACTTTACTGCATCATTTATATCATAGAATTAATAGAATTCGCAATTCAACTGATATTGCTGAGGGATATAAATTCTGTACATTAAATTTTAATGCTCAATATAAAGAACTAATGTCTTTAAAATCAAACTTAACTTCTATTAAATCTGCTTCTAGTTCTGCATCTACGGTCAATGAGCCTACCTCAGTAACTGTCACATGTGAACGCAATTTGTCTTCAGAGATAAGTAAATTAAAATTCTCTGGGAAGACATGTGTTCACTCTTTCATTCAAAGAGTAGAGGAGTTTGTCTTAGGTAGAGAAATCTCTTACGATAAAATCTTATCTTTTGCCTTTGAAATATTTCAAGACGATGCTCTTCATTGGTATCGTTATAATAAAGAAAAAGTTACATCGTGGAATGACTTGCGTCAACTTTTAATACAAGATTTTAGTGCTAGTGATTATGACTATCGCTTAGCTGCCGAAATACGCTCAAGAACCCAAGGCGAGCATGAAAATATTTCTATTTATTTTTCTATTATGCATGGTATGTTTTCAAGGCTCGGAAAATCTATGTCGGAGGAAGAGAAGTTGGAGATCCTAATGCATAATATCCGTCCTTGTTATGCAGGAACTCTAGCTGCTTCTCCTGGCATTGATAGCATCGACGTTCTTAAATCTGTGTGTCGTAACTATGAAAACGTACAAGCGCGGTTTTCCCAGTTTCGTGAACCACCTAAAGTCTGTAGTAATACTATTGCACCAGAATTTGCGTATAAGCCCCTGCCTAGTACATCTGGTACATGGTTTAATAAATTTAACAATAAAAACAAGGTCAACCACAACCCAAACAACTTTGGTTACTCAAACCAAACTAAGAATTTTGATTCTAGCCAAACCCCTTTTGTCTCAGCCGTAAACACTACACCCCATGTTACCAAGTTTTGCCCGAGATGTAGGAAGGACGATCACTCGCTAAAACAATGTAAGGAAGCGCGCTTTCCTATTTGTTTTAAATGTGGTCATAAAGGCGTACGCTTTCCCGAATGCCCAAACTGCCACCCTAATACTATTCCAAAAAACTAATTAATAAGGATTGTCGAGACAATTCTAAGCTATCTGGTCATACCAGCAAAGCTGAATGGGAAGAGTGGTTACTACTCGTATCTAAATTTTTTTCATGCTACTCTGTCTCGTCAATCCTAAACTCGAAGTCATATACTACTCGTCCCTATTTATCGGTAGATATTCATAATTCGCGACTTATAGGTTTACTAGATACTGGTTCGGGCATAACAATACTGGGAAATAATATTCACTCTAAGCTTGTTGATCGTGGTCTTCAAATTCACGAAATAGAACCGTTACAGCTTCTTGCAGCTGGTGGTCAAAAAATGTATGCGACTGGCAAACTCATTGTTCCCATTTCTTTTGGGGATCAATGTCATAAAATGACGGTGTACATTGTTCCTCAAATTAAAAATAACCTCATTCTGGGCATGGACTTCTGGCGTACCTTCGGTTTATTCCCTAAGTATCTTGAAAGTGTCACATTTAAAAATGATAATGACTGTGATCTTGCCGAAGTGTATATGGAGCAAAAACATCTCTGTTCTTACGATCACCTTACTAATGAACAAAGGCTGACGGCAGATAACATTATTTCTCAGTTTCGAGCCATATCATACGAAGAGCGCGGATTAGGTCGAACATCTCTAATAACGCATTCTATTGATACCGGAGATGCAACGCCTATTCGTCAAAGGTATTATAGAATGTCACCTGAAAAACAAAAAGTCCTGATTGAGCAACTCGATGAAATGTTGAAGGACGATGTTGTCGAGCCGTGTGAGAGTCCATGGTCATCCCCAGTTCTCTTGACCCCTAAAAAGAACGGTGATCTTAGATTCTGTTTAGATAGTCGAAAGTTAAATTCAGTCACCAAGAAGGATGCTTACAGTCTACCCTACATATCTGAAATACTTGACAATCTCAGAGACGCTAAATATCTGTCTAGCATAGATTTATCTAGAAGCTTCTGGCAAGTTACGATAAGAAATGAAGATCGCTGTAAGACTGCATTCTATATTCCAACGCGTGGAACGTTCCAATTCAAGTGCATGCCATTTGGATTGACAAATGCACCTGCTACGCAACAGAGACTGGTTGATGTATTGTTTTATGGACCAGAATTCGAGAACAAAGTGTTCGTATTCGTCGATGACATAATTGTGGTCTCGCCTTCTTTTGAGCAACACATTATGCTGCTGGAAAAGGTTTTGAATAAGCTGAAAATAGCAAATTTAACAATTAACCTTGAAAAAAGCCAATTTTTCAGAGAAAAACTTAAGTATTTGGGGTACATTGTTGACTCCAAAGGCTTACATGCTGACCCTGAAAAAGTGGAGTCTATAATGAATTATCCCACCCCAACGAACCGCAAAGAAGTCAGACGTTTTTTAGGAACTGCTTCTTGGTATCGTCGCTTCATTCCTAATTTCAGTGACATGGCTACACCTTTAAATAAATTAACATCTCAAGGAAAAAACGCTCCTCCTTTTGCTTGGTCACCTGAAGCTGACGATGCCTTTCAAAAACTGAAGAAATGTCTGGTTTCGGCGCCGGTTCTTTCTTGCCCTAACTATTCTCAACCCTTTGAAGTCCACACTGACGCGAGTGACTATGGCATTGGAGCGGTCTTAACACAAACACACGGTGGGTCTGAGAAGGTAATTGCGTACATGAGCAAATCTCTATCCCAGCAAGAACGCAATTATAGTGCTACTGAACGAGAGGCTCTTGCCGTTCTTACAGCGATTGAGCACTGGCGCTGCTATTTGGAGAATGGCCTTAAATTCACCGTTTATACCGACCATTCATCTCTCAAGTGGTTCCTTAATTTAAATAACCCTACTGGTAGACTGGCACGTTGGGGGGTACGTCTTTCGGCCTATAACTTTGAAGTAAAACATAGGAAGGGCTCTGAAAACGTAGTACCTGACAGTCTATCACGTGCGGTTCCTGTTTCTGATATAACTGTCGCTACCGATATTCCTGCCAAAAATACGAATGACTCATGGTACCTAAACTTATTTAGAGGTTGCCTAAATTCACCGACGTCGTTCTTAAACTATCGTGTTGAGAACGGCAAGTTGTTCAGGTACATGCGATCCATCAACCCTCTAACACGAGAATTCGAATGGAAAGAGGTCATACCATTTGAATATCGTCAGGACGTTATATCTGAAAACCACTCTGAACCAACTTCGGGTCATTTCGGTATTTTCAAAACGCATAAACGGTTAGCTTTGAAATGCTTCTGGCCGAATATGTTGAAGGATGTAACAAAGTTTGTTACTAGTTGTGACACTTGCCTCTCTCATAAGCACCCTAATCATACCACACTAGGTACTATGGGCCGTCCTAAAGACTGCAGCCGCCCCTTTCAAATGTTGAGCATAGACTTAGTCGGGCCCTTACCCGTATCTAAAAAGCAAAATACATTTTTGCTGGTTGTGACGTGCTGTTTCTCCAAGTATTGTTTGCTTTACCCTATCCGACGGGCTACAGCTGACATAATATCACGAATACTTGAAGAGAACGTTTTCCTTGTCCATGGAATTCCTAGTACCCTACTAATGGAAAATGGGAAACAGTTTACTAGCCACACTATGTGTTATGATATTATTATGGTAACATTACTATATGTGGGTAAACAGAAATACAGTCAGTTGTTGTCCAAGCGCGGTTGTTTCATTATACTACATGGTGTCAGGTGTGTTAAATAATAGCTAATTCGAATTGAGGTGCTGTAAACATTTAAAATTGAATCAATATTAACTGATTAACAACGTGGAAGTGTTTTAAAAAGTGAAAGTGCAGCTTTAGTATTCGAAAAGTTGTTTTCAAAGATGGAACACGCGCGTCCACCGTCTGAATTAAATATGGAGGGCGGCCCAGTCGGTCGGGCTGATTCATGGAAACGGTGGAAACAACAATTCATGCTTTTCTTAAAGGCGTCAGGAGTTCATACAGAGCCGTCCAGTGTACAATCGAGTCTACTTGTAAACTTAATAGGCCCGGAAGGATTTGATATCTATCAAACTTTTATCTTTGCTAAAGAGGAAGACAAAGATAATATTCATATTTTGTTGCAAAAATTTGATAACTATTTTGGTGCAAAGGGTAATACCACCCTTACTAGATATAAGTTTTTCACTCGTAAACAAGATGAAGGAGAATCTATACAACAATATGTGACGGCTTTGCGCCTAATAAGTAAGAATTGCGAATTTTCTACACTCGAAGAGGATTTAATAAAAGATCGTATAGTATGTGGTGTACGAAACTCGGCGGTCAGGGATCGCCTGTTAAGATGCGACGATTTGACATTAGATAAGGCTGTCAAAATATGTCAAGCGGAGGAAGTGTCTCGGGAAAGTGATATACAAATTTGTGAAAGTGGTGATAGTGGATCAAGTGCCATAAAGTTAGATCGGGTAGAACAGCGTAGTGTCAAAGGACGGCGCGGCGGCGCTTGGCCGCGGGCGCGCGCCTTGCCGGCCGCGGCGGCCGCGCCGGCCGCTGGAGCGAGGCCGAGCCAGGTGAGCGCAGCCGTGCCCGCCCGCGGCCCGTGCGAGGCGTGCGGCGGCGGGCGCTGCGGGGTGAGGCGCTGTGCCGCTTCTAATGTCGTCTGCTTCACATGCGGTAACAAAGGACACTTCGCGCGTATGTGTAAGTTAAATCATTCTAATAACTACAAGGAGAAGCGCGTGTACGAACTTGAGTACAACGATAGTGATAACAACAGTGATGATTATGAATCGTTTTATGTATCTGTAGTCGAAGGAAATAAGCAGGATTGCGACGAATGGTTTGAGGTTCTGTACTGCGATACGGGTAAAGAAAAATTTAAGTTAGACTCGGGAGCTGATGTCAATGTGTTATCTTATTGTAACTTTTTACGTTTGGGATTCGATGATAATTTAATTAAGAGAAAAAATGTACGCTTAAAGTCGTATAGCGGTGATACGATTCCTATTAAGGGTTTTTGTAACTTATCGTGGTATTTCAAAAATAAAGTGTACAACCTTTGCTTTGCGATAGCTGATATGAAATGTCAAAGCTTGTTGGGACGGAAATCATGTGAACAATTAGGTTTAATTAAACGAGTGCATTCTATCAAGTTAGAAGATTATGAGGATATTTTTAGAGGCCTGGGATGCCTACCGGGCGAACATCACATAGTAGTGGACAAATCTGTTCAGCCGGTAATTTGTGCGTCAAGAAAAATTCCATTAGGACTTCGCGATAGGTTAGAGACAGAATTAAAAAGGATGGAAGAGCTAGGAGTAATAAAAAAGGTCAGTCATCCAACTCAGTGGGTCCACCCTTTAGTTTTAGTCGCCAAAAAAAACAACGGTATTCGTATTTGTCTTGATCCCCGCGAATTAAATCGAGCAGTGCAACGGGCACATTTTCAACTACCAACCCTGACGGAAATGACAGCTAAATTGCACGGAGCTAATTTCTTCTCAGTTTTAGACGCTAACTCTGGCTTTTGGACTATTAAACTAGATGATGAGAGTGCTGATCTTTGCACCTTCGCTACACCGTTTGGACGTTACCAATTTTTGCGTCTACCATTTGGCATTAACTCTGCCTCTGAAGTATTTCATGGTAAAATGCGTCAACTCCTGGAAGATCTGGAGGGGGTAGATAATTTTGTAGATGACATAATTGTTTGGGGATCTACTAGGCAGGAACATGATTCTAGGCTTAAGGCATTGCTAGAGAGAGCTCGGGCAATCAATTTAAAATTTAATAAAGATAAATGTAAGTTACGTGTTCAGGAAGTAACTTACTTAGGGCATGTTTTTGATTGTAAAGGTATGAGGCCGGATTACAACAAAGTAAAGGCTATACAGGAAATGTCTACACCTAAAAATAGAAAAGATTTAGAACGATTTTTAGGCGCAGTTAACTATCTATCGAAATTTATACCTAAGTATTCTGAACACGCGATTCCACTTACCAGTCTACTTAAAAAAGATAATAGTTGGCGTTGGGAAGATAGTGAAAAAAGAGCTTTTCAGAACCTTAAAACATGTATCAGTAGTGCACCAGTACTAGCTTTATACGACGTGACGCGGCCAGTCACTTTGAGCGTAGACGCGTCCCGGGACGCCCTCGGTGCCGTGCTGTTACAGGACAGCAGGCCCGTAGAATACGCATCTCGTACACTCACCGACGCACAAAGACGGTATGCACAGATAGAAAAAGAGCTTTTAGCTATTGTGTTCGCTTGTGAAAGATTTCATCAATACATATATGGCAAACAGGGTATCATAATACAGTCCGATCATAAACCCTTAGAGAGCATATTTAAGAAGCCACTGATGTCCGTTCCAGCACGCTTACAACGCATGTTATTTAGAATACAGGGTTATGATTTAGTAGTCAATTATGTACCTGGTAAATATATGTATATTTCAGACACACTGTCGCGTGCGCCCTTGCCAGATTTATATAGTGATGAAGTTCATACAAATGTTTTATATCAAATAAAAATGGTCATAGACAGTATGCCTATCTCAAATGATAAGCTATCAATTATAAAAAAATATACAGCATCCGATCCTGAGCTAAGTATACTGTCGAAATATATTAACAATGGTTGGCCGGATCATAAACATAATGGTGACCACATAATAGGTCAGTATTGGTCGATAAAAGACGATTTGTATATTGTAGATAATGTCATATTTAGAAAAAATCAAGTGTTTATACCAAAGTGTTTAAGAAATGATATGTTAAAAATTGTACATGAAGGCCACTTAGGCATAGATAGGTGCAAGCGGCGCGCGAGACAGGTGTTGTTTTGGCCTAATATGTCAAAAGATATTGAATTGTTTGTCAAGAAATGTACAACGTGTCAGGAGTGCTCACACGCCCCAGCAAAAGAACCTTTGCTACCAATAGAAATTCCTTCTTTACCTTGGGAAAAAGTGGGGTCTGATATATTCGAATATAGGAAACAATATTTTATAATCATCGTGGATTATTATTCAAATTTTATAGAAGTCAGTAAATTGAAAAACTTAACTTCTAGTGCGCTTATCGGATCAATAAAAGATATATTTTCTCGACATGGTATTCCTAAGCTTTTAATCAGTGACAATGGTCCGCAATACACAAGTAAGGAATTTAAAAGTTTCATAAAACAATGGGGATTTGACCATGTAACGTCATCTCCTAATTATCCCCAGTCGAACGGCAAAAGTGAACGCGCGGTACAGACCATCAAGAACCTTTTAAAAAAGTGCATCATAAATAATGATGATTTTCATATAGCCTTACTTAACTTTAGAAATACACCAAGGGATGGTTTGAGCTCTCCTGCACAACTATTAATGGGTCGAAGGCTGAGATGTAAGTTACCAGTCCACCCATCATTGCTTAAGCCAAACCCAATAGACCCGCATGAACATTTTAGAATGGTTCAAAACCAAGCTTTGTCTAAAAAATACTATGATAGGTCTTGTAAGCCTTTGCCTTCTCTCGACCCGGGTGATTCAGTTATATATATTGATGGGAAAATAAAAAATCGTGGCATGGTTGTAGGGAAGGCAGATACTCCCAGGTCCTATATAGTTCAAAACAAGTTTGGTTCTAGATATAGACGTAATAGGCGTCATTTAATAAAATGTGAACCAGAAATAGTGATACATAAAGAGTCACATAAACTAGAAAAGTCTGAGCAACAGCATAAAGACTGTGAGACTCTTGCACATGCTACTTTTGACCCCGGTCCCTCTACCGAGGAACGACCATTAATTCTCACTCGTAAGCGAGCCAAAGAAATGATTATAGATCTCAAACAAATTTAAAGTACTTATATAATTTGTCAAAGTTAGATATAGGTACCATCATATTTTTAGTTAAGTTTTTTTTTTTTAGTTTTTCATTGTCATATCATGACAATTTTTTTTTGTAAGGGGAAGATGTTATGATATTATTATGGTAACATTACTATATGTGGGTAAACAGAAATACAGGCAGTTGTTGTCCAAGCGCGGTTGTTTCATTATACTACAGTGTGTGTTTTTATTTAAATTATTCGTATTGACATCAAAATAATTATTATGTAATGGATAATTTTGTTTTGTTATAATTCTTTTTTTTTATTAATCTCATTATTTTATTATAATTATTAATGTAACATTGGATTGCTCTACTTTGAAATTATTTATCATTATTTATATAACGCAAAAATGTGTAATGATTGTATACCATTTTTTCTTTTTTGTGCCTTATGTATATCTACCCTATTTCCGGAAATAAATGATTATGATTAAAAAAACCATAAATTTATAACAAATTTTGCGTGAAAACAGAACAATACAAAAATCCTAAAAGTAATACATATTGAGCAGTATTCAAATACCGATAGACCCATAATTGCTTTTATACATGTCAGAATAAAATATAATATTCCATAAAGCTACTCGAGCGAGCTAATCTTTTATTAATACTACTGGGACATAAAACCGAAATATCATAACTGATACGATTTTATTAGGGAGCATAGATAAAACGGATGTGACGTCACCTTTACGACCGATTTATAAGTTACGATGTTATCTAAAGTAAGGTAGAACATAAAACCAACAACGCTTGGTTATAATTTCAAGAGATGAACGCCATTCCGAATTTACGCGGGTTGTCTGATGTAAAATGTATGTTATGGGGGACTTGGCCTTGTTTGAAACGTGTTATAAGGCCCATTTACCTTAAATTATATGTCTATAGATATCACTAACCGACCGCTCGTGCGAATTCAATATACGACCTCGTAAACACAGTATA
>DVZQ01000035.1:0-10164 GCA_018237685.1 Pachythone gigas | reverse complement strand
GTCTTTTTTAGTTCTCAGTGTTATGGTAACTAATTTTAATTCAAATATAGTTAATTTTGGAACGATAAATATTTAGGTAAATTTAGTAAGATTATCTAAGCGCCCCAGTGTTTTCAAGAGATCAGTGCTTTACTACAATATATTGACCAATTCCTGAGGGAAGCTGACGGGAATCGGGTTATATGGACTCTTTGCCACTGATAGTGTGCCAGCTCGTAATTAGGTTTTTATGTAACAACTTACCATGGTAAATTTATTGGTTTGATTTGTTCCTGCTCTTCTTGTTCACCATTTTCTTTTACCTCTGGTTTCAATTTCACATTAAGAATTTGTGAAAAATACTCACTTTTCACAATATTTAATAAAGCAGTAGCTTCACTATTGGGACCAGATATCCGAAAAGCTGTTGGAAGATTTTCTTTTAATTTTTTCATGAACTCATCCCATTCTTCTTCTGGGCAAACTTTTTGAGTCTAAAATGTTAATTTAAATTTTATTACAAAAAATGTGGCCCAGTAAATTTTTTTCACTCTTCTTTACAGGGACATTACAAGGACCTTGAAGAACCTAACTCCCCCCTCCCTGAAAAATAAGGGATGTTGAAGATTTCTTCCTTTTTTCTGAAGCAGAGGTGGTAATTAATCAACACCACTTGTACTGCAGGTGTATCTTGTGTAGATGTACCACTATTCTATCTCACTTACCTTGGTTTCTAAGGGTAAATAAAGAGATAAGGTAATACTATAAGGATAATCCTAAAGGTCTGTATATACACAAGAGACAAAAAATATTTTTAGAAAGGGTATCAGAACATATTGTTTAGTATAATACAGACAATAGTAACAAAGTATTCGTACAACTAATTTTTGTATATCACATGAGTGCACTGGTTGCGCCTTTGCCTACTCATTTGGGATACCTATGGGCGCAAAGGTACTTTTTTTCTAGTGCATTCAATTACCATACTCCAAATATACTAAAGAAAAATTTTAATAATCTGTCAGTCTGAGTCATGGGCCATGGCATTGTGCATTGAGATGTGGCAGAAAGATACCTACATATATTTGTGATAATGACGATTGTACGAAGTACAAGTATATAATTATTCCCTATTTATAGCGGTTTACACAAGGTAGCCGCGCATTACATTATCAGTCCTCACTAGGGCAAGTGTGTGTTACTATATCAATTAGTTATTGTAATTATCATATATAACTAATTAAATATCTATCAATAATTATCAACATTTTAATCTATCATTTATCATAACTGTTGGGTGTGAACAGCCCCAACATTTTGGTCCTTCGAAGCAATTTTAGTTTGGTGTTTGGTGTATTTTTTTGAGTGGTAGCGAATCGGTCGGCTGGCCTCCCACAAGCGGGTCTCACCAGTTTGATTGAGAAGGCGCATATATCGCTTGAGAGGATACATTCAAATACTAAGCATTTACCAGCTAAGTGAAGTTCAAAATCGAGCATTTATCAAAGTCAAGACACAGAAGATACAGACGTTAGTGTCAACAAATATCAGTATCTATCAATCTATCAAGAACTCAACATGGAACATATCTACGAAACCCAGTCGGAGCTTTTTGCTGTTATGCAGAAGCTCTACACTAATATCAAAAAAGATGGTGAAGAACGGAAGTCATCACCAGGCTACTTTAAAAGAAAACTGGAAAATCTGGAGTCATATTGGCAGGAGTACCAGAAAAATCATCAAAAATTACTTCCGTACGAGGATAGAGAGCGTCCTTATTTTGCTCGCCGTGAGTTTGACACCACAAAAAATCTATATACAGATATCAAAAATTATATAGCAAGGGTATCTGCTGAATTTTCATCAAAGATGCAGACTGCAGCATCAGAAGGCACGTCCAGTAGTTCACAAGCAGAGGCAGCATTTGTATCAGGAGAACGGCGTGAACCGCAACAGCAGTCAGTTCTCTCGCACAGGTCAGTAGGTTCAGCGAGCAAGCTAGAAGAACTACTACACAAACAAAGCATTAATTTCAAAGCTTTTACGAGAACTATCAAGGGAATACAAGTAGAAACAATGGCCGAAAAGTGGAAATTCGAGGATGCGTTACAACAGCTACAATCACGGTGGTCCATAATTGATTCCCTCCACTGGGAAATCGACAATATTTTGGATGAAGAAGATGAGCAATATGAAAGCGCATTCACTCATCATGAAACCGTTTATAATCAGCTCAAAGATGCTATAAACACCAAGTTATGGTCAGTTTCACACCGAGATCAAATAACACCTCAAGTGGATATCCCAATTTTCACGGGAGATTATCAAAAATGGGTCTCTTTTAAAAATATTTTCGTTGAAGCAGTCCATCTCAACCCGACATTATCAAAGTCTCAGAAAATGCAGCACTTAAAAGGAAAAATACGGGGTGAAGCAGAGCGTCTCATACAGCACCTACAAATAAGTTCCGAAAATTATGACGCAAGTTGGGAAATTCTCAATCATCGATACAATAATAAGAAACTAATTTTCACGTCCCATGTAAATACTTTACTCAACATTCCGGTTATGCAGCAAGGGTCATGTAACCATGTCAAACGTCTTCATGACGTCACAAAGGAATGTTTGAATGCAATAAGAAATCTTGGGGTTAGCATTGACACATGGGATCCTCTGTTAATACACTTGTTGACTCAAAAATTAGACGGGGAAACACATCATGAATACATGGCCTCGCTACAAGCACCACGTGATTTACCGAAGATTTGTGACTTTTTAACCTTTTTGGAGTCTAAATTTACAACATTAGAATCTTCAAGCAAGAAAATCGAACTTTCATCGTCATCAAAGAGACAAAATTATAAAGAACTTTCCCATGATAATAAGAAGGCGCAGAACTTCAAACAAATATCATATTATACTCATAATCAGAATTCTAGCAAATCATTTTATAATAATTCTAAATGTGCAGTTTGTAACAATGGATTTCATAGAATTTTCTATTGTAAGCAATTCATTGCGATGCCGGTAAATCAAAGGCAAAAAATAGTTGCACAATTAAAACTATGTAGAAATTGTCTCTATAAACATTATGACAAGGAGTGCATTTCAAAGTCAAAATGCCGCGAGTGTAACAAGAATCATAATACATTGCTTCACTTCGCGGATTCAGCTGTATTGCAAAACAATGTAAGAAACCCGACTTCGTCATGGACTAAATCGAATCAACAATTTACACATGTTCAAGAGGAAAACGGTGACCACGCCTCTCATGTCTCACAATCGAGGGATGATTTAGAAGAAATACTTCTGGCTACAGCATTAGTCGAGGTTAGAGGCGCTAACGGATCTTATCATACTTTACGCGCACTCATTGACCAAGGGTCACAAGTATCGATCATAACAGAAAGCGCCGCCCAAAAATTAGGCTTACCAAAAAAGAAAAGTAAAGGTGTCATATCAGGTGTCGGGGCAAAAGAGAGCACATGCAAGGGGGCAATTAATATATCATGCAAATCATGCCACGGTAGCTATGAGTTTAATACAGATGTTATTATCATGAAAACATTGATCAAGGATTTGCCTAATCATACCTTTCAAAAACCTTCGTGGGAATTTTTAGACAACATTCGTCTAGCAGACCCTGATTTTAATATCAAGCGTCCTATAGATCTGCTTTTCGGCGCAGATATTTATTCATTAATAATTTTGGAAGGAATTATCAGAGACGGGCCAATCCAGCCTGTAGCACAACAAACAAAAATCGGTTGGATTTTGTGTGGAAATTACAAAACCTATAATTGCAACGTGGTTCTTAATACAGAGGATTTGAAGAAATTTTGGGAAATTGAAGATATTACCGAACAATCAGATATGTCTCTGGAAGATCAAGAGTGTTTGGAGTTTTATTTGGCAACAACAAAAAGACAAGACAGTGGTAGGTATGAGGTACGATTACCTTTGATACCTGGATACGCAGAGAAGCTAGGTTTATCAAGGCCATTGGCGTTAGCGCAATTCCACAACCTTGAGAAGAAATTTGATAGAAACGAACAGTTTGCACGTGACTACAAAGCTTTCATGACACAGTATCAAGAGCTTGGTCACATGATACCATCATCACGAACCTCGTCACACCAAGAATATGTCATCCCACATCACGCCGTGATACGAGAAGATGCTGTTACAACCAAGTTGAGAGCAGTCTACAACGCCAGTGCAAAAACAAGCACCGGCTTCAGCTTAAATGACGTCATGTATAAGGGGCCAAATCTTCAACAAGATTTACAGCAGTTAATTTTAAAATGGAGGCTATATCAGTTTGCCTATACAAGTGACATTGAAATGATGTTCAGAAATATTGATATCAACACTGAAGATCAAATTTATCAAAAAGTTTTATGGAGATCATCAAAAGAGCAGTCCATAAATACTTATCAACTCACTACAGTCACATATGGCACAAAGGCAGCACCATTTTTGGCTCTTATGACCTTGAAAAGGCTTGCCCAAGATGAAAGGCACAGGTACCCAGAAGCTGCCAAAGCAGTTGAAGAATGTTTTTATATGGACGATTTTTGCGGAGGAAGTTATTCAATCGAGAGCGCTAAGACGTTAAAAGAAGAATTAATACAGCTTCTGCGGTCGGGAGGATTCAATCTTAGAAAGTGGGTTTCCAACGAACCCGAATTATTATCAGATTTGGGAAGTGATCAATGTAACCCACAAACATATCACTTTAAGCAACCAGAATCAACAAAAACCTTGGGATTAGGATGGAATCCTCACAAGGACGTATTTATATTTAAATCAAAGATTGAAATATCAGAAAAAACACCGACAAAGAGGTCAATTTTATCAGATATCTCAAAGCTATTTGACCCACTTGGGTGGCTGGCACCTATCACCACTTCTTTAAAAATATTATTTCAGAGAGTGTGGATGTCAAAATTAGAATGGGATGATCATTTACCGGAAGATATCAGAAAGAAATGGATCAGTTATAGAGAGGAACTAAAAGAAATTAATAGTTTTGAAATAAAAAGATGGTTGGGTGTTTCACAGAATAATACCATAGAATTACACGGTTACTGTGACGCATCACAAAAAGCATACGCAGCTGTTGTGTACTGCAAGTGCATTAGCCAGGGTAAAACCACGGTTTCCTTGGTGGCCGCCAAGACACGCCTGGTACCAGTAAGTAAACCCAATATATCAATACCTAGACTCGAAATATCAGGTGCACTTTTATTATCAAAGTTGATTGGGAAAATTCAACAATCATATGGAAGTCATCATATCAAAGTTTATGGCTGGACAGATTCCATGGCGGTGTTGGGATGGTTACAAGGCGATCCGGGACACTGGAAACGATTTGTCGCAAATCGTGTGAAATCAATCATCGAGGTTATGCCGGCGCACTGCTGGCGCTACGTCAACACAAACGAAAACCCAGCAGACTGCGCGAGCCGAGGCTTATCAGTACTACAACTAAAACAACATACGTTATGGTGGGAAGGTCCTATTTGGCTGTCATTATTTACAGATCAACGGACATTTTCTTCATATACAACCGACTTGGAAATAAAAAATATCAAACAAATAAATACAACTATTAAACAATCAAATAAAGTCGAAGAAATCATACATTACTTGTTAAATAAATATAGTTCATTCAATAAAATTGTACGTATATTCGCATGGATACTACGTATAACTATGAAGAAACAAGATCGGATTTCATATCTCACGTTAGGTGAATTAACGCGAGCAAAAACTATTATTATAAAATATGTACAACAGTTGGAGTTTTCGGAAGATATCACTCATCTGAAGAGAGATAAAATTCTATCATCAAATAGCAAGCTCATAAATTTAAACCCATTTATTGACACTATGGACATTTTGCGCGTAGGAGGACGCCTCCGAAACGCCAATATCTCACCAGATATGAGGCATCCTATTATCATTCCACATGACAGCCGTCTTACTACGTTGCTAATTGATCAGTCCCACGAGGTCACATTCCATGGAGGAGCACGATTAACTTTATCAAATTTGCGACAAAAATATTGGATATTAGGAGGGAATAGAGCAGTTAAAAAACGATTAACAAAGTGCGTAACCTGTCGAAAACAAAGTCCTTCAAAACAAGCACAGCTCATGGGTGACCTTCCAGAAGCACGTGTGAATCCGGCGCCTCCGTTTTATCATACTGGGATCGATTACACCGGCTTCGTCGCCATCAAGACAAATAAAGGCCGAGGGGTAGCTACCAGCAAAGGGTACATAGCCATTTTTGTGTGCCTTGTGACGAAAGCTACACACTTGGAGATCGTGTCAGACTGCACCAGCTCAGCATTTTTATCAGCATTAAAAAGAATGGCAGCAAGAAAAGGAGCGCCTTATCACCTCTACTGTGATAATGGCACAAACTTTGTTGGAGCAAGTAGAATATTACAAAAAGAATATTTCGAACTGAAAGAAAGCCTTGACGATCAATTCTTTAAGGAAATAACAGAACTAAATATACAGTGGCATTTCAATGCTCCATCATGGCCAAGTGCAGGTGGTCTTTGGGAGCGAGCCGTCAGAAGCCTCAAGCATCACATTAAGCGAGTTGTCGGAGAGCAGAAGTTGACTTTCGAAGAGTGGTCAACGTTATTGGCGCAAATAGAGGCTTGTCTCAATTCAAGACCGTTGTGCCCGCTGTCAGAAGATCCAGAAGATCTGGACTTTCTGACTCCTGCTCATTTTCTAACAGGGAGATCAGGCTTAACCGTCATAGAAACTGAGCATGATGCCAGAACCAGATGGCATTTGTTATCAAAATTAACTCAAGATATTTGGAAAAGGTGGAAAGACGAATATGTCACTCAATTATCATCAAGGTCGAAGTGGTTCGTTAAACAACGGAACATGGAAGTGGGAGACTTGGTTATCATACAGGAAGATAATATGCCATCGGGTAAATGGGCAATGGGCCGTGTTACCGAACTTCATCCCGGAAAGGACGGATTAGTTCGCGTAGTTACATTAAAAACAAAAAATGGATACATAAAAAGGCCAGTTATCAAGTTATCAATACTTATCGAACAACAATCAAAAAATCAATCGGAAAAAACAACCCCTAATATTTTGAGGAAAAATAAAACTAAACGAATTAATTTTACGTCATTATTTACAGCATTATTATTATTTATTAGTTTAATATCAAGCACCGAATGTGGGGTAAACATAACAAAATTTAGAGAAAATCAAGGTCTATATTTTGACAAAATTTCTGATATGCAATTAATTAAGGACGAGTGGAAATTAGTGGTCTTTTACGAAATGAAACCTTATTGGCAAGGCGTAAAGGCTTTATATGACTATGTCAATACTTTAGAACAAACTTGTATATCAATAAATCAACAAAAGCGATGTAACTCAATACTATTACAACTGAGATACGGAATCACCGAGCTCGAGTACTATAATCAGCTGTTAACAGATCAGCAAAACTACTCAAGCCCAGCTGCCGGACGACGCGTGCGACGAGGTCTTATCAATGCAATAGGATATATCGCGAGCGACTTGTTCGGTGTTCTTGATGAAAGATTTGCCAATCAATACAACAAGGACATTGAACTTATAAAACAGAATCAAAGGCATATTGTCAATCTATGGAAAAATCAAACATCCATCGTGGAAGCGGAAAATAATCTTTTGAAAAGGATCCAGAATGGCCTCAATCAACAATATTTAATTTTACAACAACATATGACCGCACTAGAACAAGCCGTGCAGAAAACTGTTAACATCGCGCAAACTAACTTAATTATTACGGATATCACCTTAGAGGCTATAGTCGCAAGTAACATGCTAAGTAACTTAAAAAACTTACAAAATACTCTTCTCGATACCATCACGGACGTTTATCAAGGTCGGTTCAATACACATTTGTTGACTCCGGACCAGCTGATTGACGAGCTTAGTACTATATCAAGTCAAGCGCCAAAGGAAGTCTCCTTACCAATCAACAACCTTCACGCTAATCTCCGAAACATATACCAGCTCCTCCGAATAAAAACGAGACCAATTGAAGAATATCTTATTTTCGAAATTACAGTCCCTCTAGTAAGACGGGAATCATATGAAATTTTTAAGATAATTCCCATACCCAACTTACAAAACGGGAAATACATACATGTGGTGCCTATTGCAAATTATATATCAATAAATATTAAGAAAGATACATATATTCCTATGACGGATAGTGACGTACGAACTTGCATAATACAGATGAATTCGTATTTTTGTCCTAATCGTAAACCTGAATACCATATGACTGATTATAATAAGTTATGTCAGTTAAAAAATACGCAATGTAGAATCAACGAAGAAACATGCGCTAATTCATGGCTAGAAAGCTACTCTTTAAATACATACATTTATTTATGTTGCGAACCGTGCCACATTCAAGTGATATGTGAGGATCATATGACGGCTCACACATTAACAGGCGCCGGTCTTGTGACTATTGACTACGGGTGCTTAATGAAAACAGATAAAGTGACTATACAAACTTATAAGCTTCATACAAGTGAGGTTCAAACTTCATCAAACTTACACAACCCAATCGCACCGATCAATCACGTGATCAATATCTCAATACCTATCTTCCATATCAATGAATCCATGCAAAAAGATTCATATCAGGAAAATGAAAATATCAATAAGCGGATTCAAGTACTGAAAAAAGCGGAAGAAGATATTTATGAAGAAACGAATAAAATATCAAATCATGATATACATCACTATGTGATGATATATATTGCAGTAATCTTAGTCGCTGCAATTGCACTATTTCTCTTAATACAACACCTACGAGGCAAGTGGAACCGTCAGCAAACGGAGACAGACGTACCAGAGACAATTCCGTCGACGTCCCCGTCACCAGCGCGCCGGAATATAGCATCAGTTAGCAGAGGGAGTGGCGGCGGTGATCGTCAGTTGCTGGGGGAGCCTACTCAAGCAGGACTACGTCGAGATAGAGCGACATCTCCCATCTACGCCTCGACTAGATTTTAATTTTATTTTATTTTTAAGTTATCATAGGTTCCTATGGGAACTGATAATTATCATCATTATTTCAGCCATGATTACAGCATCATCATTTCCTAGCGGGGAATATGTACGAAGTACAAGTATATAATTATTCCCTATTTATAGCGGTTTACACAGGGTAGCCGCGCATTACATTATCAGTCCTCACTAGGGCAAGTGTGTGTCACTATATCAATTAGTTATTGTAATTATCATATATAACTAAATAAAAATCTATCAATAATTATCAACATTTTAATCTATCATTTATCATAACTGTTGGGTGTGAACAGCCCCAACAGTCAAAGAATGCTGATATTCACACTAACGCTCCAGATCCTAAGTTCGATTCCCAAGAGACGACTCGTTCTGAGATTTTGTATTAGTTTTTCTGAAAACATACATAACATTCCTAATTCCCAATCTGAAGTGGATTGGATTTGCATTCAATACGTCGATGCTATTTTTTTGATTGAAATTACGATGACAATGTATCAATTAACGTAGGTATAAAAATTTAGATAATTTCTAAAAAGCATTTAGCAAATAATTTAAAACGTCCCTATCACCGAGCGATGCCAGTGTCGGCATCGACTTCGGAGGTCCAGGGCTCAAATTCCAAGCCGGTCAATTCGTTCAAAATAGGTTTTTCAGTGTTTCTGATAAAAACATAGCGTTGCCCGGGACTGGATGTGCCCGGTGTGTCTTTGGCTAGTCGGGTGCAATAGTTGCACCTCTGCCTGTTCTTTGGAGATATAGGCGTGAAAATACTTAAAACCTTTAACACTAAACGTTTTATTGAAGCGTTACAGCAATGACCACACTGGTGCTTCTGTGGGAGCGCGTACCGACCTGGGTGCGTGAAGGAGTTGTAGTAGACGAGGTCCGGCCACGAGGAGTTGGGGGCCACCGCCAGCTCCGCCGCCTTGTCGGAGCACGTCCACGTCAGGGAGCGGTTGTAGGCGCGGAAGGTGGGCGGCGTCCAGCGGCTCGGGGCCTCCGCCACGCACAGGGGGCCCGCGGCGGCGGGGGAGGGGCGGCCGCGACGCGTGGGCCGCGTGCCCGCCAGCACGAGCGGCGCCGCGGGGGCCCCCCACC
>DVZQ01000034.1:0-10223 GCA_018237685.1 Pachythone gigas | reverse complement strand
CAATAATTTATTTGTGCTGCTTTCCGTGTCTTGGTTTAAAACTTTATTTGTTAAGTGATAAAAGTGTATAATATTTTTGAAGTTGGAAGTTTTAAATGATTAATTATTATCTATGACATTAATTTTAGGCGTTATTTTTTACAAATAAGTCAGTGTATTGACATAACACCTAATGATAAAATTGGTTGTAAAAATTAGAAACGGGCATGCTCCGTTGGTTCAAATATCTAGTAAAAATGGATGATATGAAAGAATTGTGAAACAGATATAAAAAGCGAACGTAGATGAAAGACGGTACTATGGGAGACCAAGATTAACTTAACACAACCAAATTGACCGAGTGTTGTCAAAAGGTGGAGTTAAGCTTCTATGACAAGAGTTATTAATGTGGAAAAAGCAGGTCGGCTGTGTAAGAATCGAGATATTTGGCACTCGGCACTCTCTGCCTACCACGGGGTTGGACGTAAATATGTGTGTCGGCGCGCGCGTGCTGACGTATGTGCGTACGTGCGTATGTGTGTAATTTCATTCATTTGTGATTTAATAAAAAACTGGCGATAAGATTGGTGCGTCGTTTCTTGACGGCGGATAATGTATGTCACTGTGATACTCTAAGCACGACGTTTTTGCTAAGATAATGATAATTAAATTGAGCTTAGTTTTTTTTATTACTTGAGATGCGTAATTAATATTGATGTTGTTGGATGTATTAAAACGCAGTTTTCTATTATCAAGCTGTTTAATTGTTGACTTCCATATTACTAGCACCTTACAAACATGAGAGCGGACACGGAACAGAAAAACATCTAGAATCGTAGTACCAACATAATGACAAGTGACAGATTCAATATGGCCAACCTAACTTAATGTATAAACATTGCCATATTCAACACCCCCCCTCAATGTTATACATTCTAATTTTACATCATCTCTAATTATACACTTACATTATACTGGCCACTCTTAATCTATCCCTGCATCTACTACATTACATTGTTTTAAAAACTTTAAAATTAATTCCTTACATAAAGGCTTTGTTAATATGTCTGCAGGCTGTTCACCAGTGCTTATATACTTAATACAGATCTCATTATTTTTAATTAAATCCTTGACAAAATGGTATCTTATATCGACATGTTTTAAACGTTTTAAAGATTCTGTGCTAGCATTTAATATCGCAGACTGATTATCACAAAATAGACTTACTGGGTTAACATTTCTAATATCAAAATCATGCAATAGATTTATGAGCCAGCATGCTTCACTAGCAGCCATACTCATTGAAACATATTCAGCTTCTGTTGAGGACAGACTTACAGCTGATTGTTTCTTTGAAGACCACACAATTAAACAATTTGCAAAAACAAAAAGATGACCTGAAGTAGACTTTCTATCTTTTTGATCTCCTCCCCAGTCAGCGTCACAAAAACCTTGTAACATTATATTATTACATTTATAAACTAATGTATAATTTAGGGTATATTTAACATACCGCAGTACTCTTTTGAGTGCAGTTAACAATACATTATTTGCATATTTCTGATACCTACTCAACATAGAGACAGCAAAACACAAGTCAGGCCTAGTGCCAGAAACAGCATATAATAGACAGCCAATTATTTGCCTACATATTACCTCAATATTTTTATCTGATTTAATATTACAGTCAAATATTTTTGTATTAAAATTTGGATCCATAGGGGTTGACATGGGTTTACAGTTTTCCATATTAAATCTTTTAAGTATGTTTTCTAAGTAATCTCTCTGAGATAATACTGTTGTGCCACTTTGCAAATTTTGTGTTACCGTTATTCCTAAAAAAACTTGAAATTATCCCTAAATCTTTCATTTTAAATTCTTTATTCAATATAGATTTTAATTTTGTAACCTCATCTTCACTTGTGCTAAAAATCAATAAATCGTCAACATACAATAATACAAAAATTTTATGTATGCCGTTAATCTTTTTATACAAACACGAGTCAGCTTTTGACCTTAAAAACCCTTCTTTAGTTATAACTGAATTAAATTTATTATTTCAACGTTTAGGTGAACTCTTTAATCCATATATTGACTTGTTTAGCTTTACAATATTATTATTTCCTGCGTAAGTCCCATCTGGTAACCTAAGGTACACATTTTCTTTTATTTCACCATATAAGAAAGCTCCTGTTACATCCATTTGAAAGATAGGCAACTTTAATTTAGTCGCTACTGCTACAAATATCCTAAAGGTAGGTAACTTAGCAACTGGAGCATAAATATTTAAATCAAACACATCCTTTTGCTCAAACCCCCTAGAAACTAGTCTGGCTTTATACTGTTTGACATTATTAATATTTTTAATTTTAAAAACCCACTTACTGCTTATCGGTTTCACATTAACTGGTACATCACAAAAATCCCAAGTGTTATTTTCATTTAGAGTCTGTAATTCTTTTGCAATAGCTTCACTCCACTTACTAGCATCACAACTTTTCATAGCCTCACTGTATGTAATAGGCTCACACTCACTAACATTAGACTGCACATAATTACACTTGTAGAAAGACACTCTTTTTCTTACACGCTTGCTTCGACTTTCACTGTATGGACTTGTTTCTGCCAATGTCGGTTCCTCGTCGCTACATGATAAGTACTCACTGTCGCTGTGTGTGTCCGATCCATCCTCTATTTCACTGCTCATATGAGTCAACACAGCAGGTTCATCAAACCTAGTAGATGATTTGCTCACATCTGTCATAGAGTTACTATTTTGCACAAGCTCGTGTCCCAGGTCTATTGACGCCGTTATCTGTTTATCCTCCACTTCCTTCACATGAAGTTTGTCCTCCACTTCCTTCACTAGAAGTTCATCTTCCTTACTGTCTTGGCTTAAGAAAACAACATCTCTCTTTACTTCAACTGTATTCTTTTGTGAAAAATAAATTCTATATCCTTTGACATTCTCTTCGTAGCCAACCATCAAACCTTTTTCACCTTTCTTATCCCATTTCCTTCTTCTTTCCTTTGGAATGTGAACATATACTTCAGTACCAAAAACTTTTAATTGGTGAATATCAAAGGTTTTATTAGTCCATACTTCAAATGGAGACCTTCCATTTACATGACTTTTCCCAGTTCTATTTAAGACAAACACTGTTGTATTAATTGCTTCGGCCCACAGTTTCTTTGGTAAGTTCTCTTCGTGTAACATTGTCCTGGCCGCTTCCACCAATGTTCTGTTTTCTCTTTCAGCCTTCCCATTCTGTTCAGGGGTATAAGGCACTGTTGTTTGGTGTATTATTCCATGTCTTGAGAACACATCCTTCACCTCTTTGTTTACAAATTCTAAGCCGTTGTCACTTCTAAATAACTTTACTCTGTTTCCAGTTACGTTTTCGGATTTATTTACAAAGTCCTCAATGCAATACTTAATTTCATATTTTGTTTTAACAAAGTAGACACTCCTGAAGTTGGAATAATCATCCTTTAATATCACAAAATATCTTGATCCACCAATGGATGTTTCTTCCATCGGGCCACATGTATCACCATGAATTAATTCACATGTCTTTGTACTTACATATTCACTCGGAGTGAATGGTAATCTATGTATTTTTCCAACTAAACAACTTTCACACTGGGGTTTAATAGTTTGTTTCACATCTATGTTATTTTTCCGCAGAATATCCATAACGTATGTAAAATTTTGATGCACCAATCTTTTGTGCCATTCATTTATATCATTCTGCATTAGCTTTGCAGTACTTGCAATTTCGCACTCGTGTTCATATCGTAAATTTAAATAATATGAGCTTCCAATTCGTTCTGCCACTGCACACACTTCATTAAATTTGTAAAATTTGCACGAACTATCATCAGTTATAACAACATAACCTTTGTCTGTAGCTCGATTGACAGAAAACAGGTTAGTTTTTAAATCTGGAACGTACAACACATTGTCTATGACCGTATCGATCCATTCGGTTCCGTTCGATACTTGCACCGCCATCTGTCCACTTCCTTGAACACTAATTACCGCGCCATTTCCTATGATAACTGATCTATGTGAGGTACTTGTAAAAGATGAAAATAATGTGCGATCTCGACACATGTGTTCACTAGCACCAGAGTCCACCAGCCATTTTGATTTATGCATTTTATATGACGATTTAGACACTACAAATGCATTACTCTTCACTTTCACTTTATTCTCATTTTTATTATCGGTTTTAAATTTTCTAAACCTACACTGCGCCTTATAATGTCCAAACTTTCCACAATAGAAACATTTATTATTATTGTTTAAGTTTTCTTCACTAATATTTTTATTTCTTTTGCAGTCACTTTGATAATGTCCACTTTTTCCGCAATTATAACACTTTATAAGTTTTTTATTCTTCACGACAAACGCAGATGAGGTTGACTGGGACTCTTCGTTTCTTTCTTTTACCCTCTCTTCCTCAATTAATAACCTGGCCACCAAGTTATCAATAGTTTGCTTATCATCAGGTGCCGATTCCCACGCTGACACGAAATGTTTATATTTATCAGGCAATGACATCAAAACTTTTGTAATAACAAACTTGTCCGAGATTTCTTCACCCATCTGTTTTAATTGGTTTTGCATTTCTTGTATCTTGGATAAGAAAACCGACATATCGACGCCTTTCTCATATTTGTACTGAAAAAATCTTTGCTGTATTATGTGTATACTGGTTTCTGTCTTCTGCTCATATACGCTTTGAAGTTTTCTCCACATTTCAGTAGAACTACTACATGTGATGATGTGTAGCAGTGCCTCTTCAGTCATCCGTGTAACTAGTAATGTCTGTGCCTTGGCATCTTTAGCTTCCCATGAAGGTATTTCAGTAGCAACTTCAGGTTTCAACCTTTTTCCCTCCACAATATCCAGGCAGCCATAACCTCTCAACAACACCGTTGTTTGAAATTTCCATATATTCCAATTTCTTGAACCTTCCAGCTTGATAACGTTTACACTATTGTTACTTTCCATCTTACGACCTCGTTCCCAGCTTGAAACAAGTTTTCCTTCTCGACGATAACTTTTCAGTGAACACGCGCCACGCCCTAGCGAATGACTTTTCCCGCCGATGTTTATTTGATGATATAGTAACTACAAAATCAACGTACTTGATGATTTGTATGCCTGCAGCCCATAACCTGATGTTGTCGGATGTATTAAAACGCAGTTTTCTATTATCAAGCTGTGTAATTGTTGACTTCCATATAACTAGCACCTTACAGACATGAGAGCGGACACGGAACAGAAAAAACATCTAGAATCGTAGTATCAACATAATGACAAGTGACAGATTCAAAATGGCCAACCTAACTTAATGTATAAACATTGCCATATTCAACATCCATTGACCACAAAAACTCTATCATAAAGTTTTGGCTCAATCTTAGCAATGGTAAAAAACTTTTCGTCGTATACTATGTGCTCACAAATATCATCTGTAACAACATTCACATGTGAATGTTTAAGCAATATTCTCGCTATGCTTTTCAATTCATCATATGTATAGACAATTCCTGCTGGATTGTTCGGTGGATTAAGAATTAACCATTTAGTTTTCTCAGTTATATTGATTTCCAGTAACTCCGGTGTAAGCTTAAAGTTTTGTTTGCACTCTACAATAACTGGCAGTCCGCCAAAAAGATTTACCATATCAACATACGAAACCCAATAAGGAGCTGGTATTATAGCTTCATCTCCAGGGTCAATTGTTGCCATAAATAAGTTGAATAACACCTGCTTAGCACCTGCGCCGACACAAATTTGGTTCAGTGTATATTCTAGATTGTTATCCCTTTTTAACTTATTGATTATTGCCCCTTTAAGCTCATGCGTTCCATCAACAGCAGTATATTTAGTTTTGCCTTCATTTATCAATTGAATAGTTGCCTTTTTTATATGATCTGGAGTGTCAAAATCCGGCTCTCCCGCAGCTAAAACGCAAATTTTCTTTCCTTCGCTTTTTAGTCTGTTTGCCTTATCGGTCACAGCAATTGTAGGCGACGGTTTTATCAGAGACATCCTCTTTGCAAGGTCTGACAAAATCTCACTAAAGTTAAATAAAAATGATAAACTCTACACAACAAAAAAGCTAGAAGTTTTATTATTTTACATAAAGGTTGGTATTTTTGTATTCTTAAATATAGATATTAAAAAGCTTAATAAATTGAAAAAGGCAAATAAACCCCTGTATAGCGAGTTTTAATAATGTAAATTGGCACTGTAATAATGTGCTAACGCTTAAAATAAGAGCGATTTGGCTGAATGTAGAAAAAATAAAAAATGACATGCGGCCGCTATAATTTTTTGTAATTTGCCAATAAATGTTTGAGTTTTTTTACTGAATTTTGTCGTTGAGCCCAAAAACAAGGATGAATACTCTTATCGTTATAGTAAGGAAGAGAATGAGGTTTGTCAAGTAAGGTTTTCATTCCACCCTCATAAAGACTTTTCATACAAGAGTTTTAGTAGTTTCTTACAAGGTCCACTAATTCAGCAATATTTTCAACCGGAGTATCAGGAAGCACTCCATGTCCAAGATTAAATATAAAAGGTAACCCTCTAAAACAATCTATTATACGCTTTGCTTCTTCAATTGCTTCTGACTTATTGTAGGCCAAAAGACTAGGATTAAGGTTCCCTTGCAGAGGAATTTTTAGATTTTCTTTCGCCCATTCTATTGGAACATTATAATCTATACTTACTGCAGATACGCCTGTTTGTTCGCAGTAATCTATATAAAGATTTTCAGCAGAGCGCGGAAAACCTATTATTGGAAAATTAGGAAATCTACTCTTTATTGCCGAAACAATTTCCTTTGTTGGCTTGATGATGTATCTTTCAAATATTTTTCCCTTCAATACACCAGCATTGCTGTCAAATAACTGAATAACATCTGCTCCAAACTCTATCTGTTTGATCAGATAAATAATTGTCGCTTCCGTTATTTTTTTTATTATTTCCTCTAGTGCCAATGGACAAAAATTGAGCACCTTGGCAAAAGTTTTACTACTACCGCCCTCTATGATGTATGAACCTACCGTCCACGGCCCTCCAGCAAAGCCTTTAAGCGATTTTTCTTCTGGCAACTGGCTTCTTACTTCTTTTATAGCATTTAGGATTGGTAATGTGTTAGATTCAATTGCTTGTAGACTCTTCAATTCTTTAGCACTTTCTATAGGTCTTATTATTGGACCCACACCTCAAATAAAATTTACATTACAACCTAAAATGTCAGCTATTATCAAAATATCAGAAAAAAATATCGCTGCATCCATGTCGAACCTTGTTATTGGTTGTAACGTTAACTCTGTTACCAAGCTTGTGCTATAACATATCTCCATAAAATTATTCATGTTTTTCACTGCCTTTCGATACTCCGGAAGAGACCTACCAGCCTGACGCATTAACCAAATAGGGACTTTTTCATTTGACTCGTTCTGGCTGATGATTCTTGCTATTTTTGCTTTACTTCTTTTCAATCTACTTTATCTACTTTTTATCTAAACTAATGTATAACAGTAGTAGTAGTTCTATCAATAAATTGCTATTAACTTAAAATTCAGTAAAAATTAGTATTACTTAGCTTGTGGATAAATATGTTAATAACTTCTCTATGCTATTGATTTTCCTTTATGATTTATGTGTATAAGTAAGATGTCTAGAATGTTAGTAATTTTCTTTTATGGAAAAAAGCTTTACTATCATAAATTGTTATATAATTATGTATATGTCATTGAAAAAATTGTTGATCAATTGTTAGTATTTTATGTCAACAAATAATTCACAAATTAATTTGACATTATTGACATGCTTATTAAACATTTAATAACAGTTTTCTTGATAGACCTTGTCTAAAGATATTTTCACCATTAAAGGGAATAAATTGAATAAGAAAAGAACTTTAGTAGAAAAAATAGCATACAGAATTTTTCTCTTTCTCTTCAACAAAACTTCTGTGTTAAAAAAATGTGCGACTGAGGCATTAATGGGTGATCTGTCAGGTCTTGACATACTTAGTAGTCTATTAAAATTCCGTGATTGTAGTATCATGGATATAATGACTCCACGTAAGGAGATATGTGCAGTAGACATTGAATCGAGCAAGGATGAAGTAATAAAAAAGGTGAAAAACACTTACCATGCTAAGATACCAACTTATAAGAATAACTTTGACAACGTAATAGGCTTTTTTTACGTAAAAGATATCATTTTCAATAAGAATAAAGATTTTAATCTGAGAAATATTATACAAAATGTAATATTTGTCCCAGCCTCAATGAAAGCAACAAATCTTTTTGTTAGAATGAAATCTTCCAAGTCATATTTAGCTATTGTACTGGATGAATATGGCGGAACTGATGGTTTAATTTCGATAAATGACCTTATAGAAGAATTGGTACCAAATATTGATAACGAGAATGAGGTAAATTCAGAACACACCATTACTGAATCATCTCAAAATAAGTTTGAAATATCGGCAAGGGCCCTTATAAAGGATATAGAGGAAAATCTAAAAATAGAGTTATGTGACTCTGAAGAGCATTATGCCACACTTAGTGGTTTGGTTCTTTCAATCGCTGGTAAGGTACTTTGTGTAGATGAAGTTATAAGATATAAAAGTGGTATAAAATTTATCATCAAGGATGCAAATGAACGATACATTAACAAAATAATACTAGACTTAAGTGATTACAAAAATTAAATTCAATATTTTTTAATGAAAGGTACTTTATCTTGGAAGTAGGGGAAATAGTAGCCAGGTATGCAATTTAAACAATTTCTTAATATACAAAAGTTTGTAGTTCTATACGTTACTGTTTGATAATTAAGGTGGGAATAGTTTTATTGGTACAAAATTATAAAAATTAGTTGTTTGAATATTTTTAGCGATCTGTAACTTTCAAAAAGGGAGTGTTAAATAAACCATATGCGTCAAGTTAAGAAGAAGTGAGGTAAAGTTGATGTAAAGAAAAGAAAAAGAAGATACAAGTTTTCTTAAATTTAACAAAGAAAACGGAGAACTTATACAATGAAAAGAATAGTTTGCATCTCAAAAAAGCTCAAAGAATTTTTTAATGAAAAAGCAGATAAAATCTCAGCTACAACAGGGTTCATAAAAAGAAAGAGGAAGCTAAAAGGCTCGTCGTTCATAAAAGTCATCGTTTTGGGTAATATTATATTATATTGGGTGATAATTGTAGTATAGAGACAGTGTGTCAATTATTGAATGAAGACTCGATAAATATAACAAAACAAGGTCTGGACTTTAGATTTACCAAGAAAGCAGTGAAATTCATGAAAAGAATGTATTTTAACGTTACTTAAAAATACTAAGCACTTTGGAGGTGTTAAATTATTAAACAGCAGCTATATTAGCTTACCTAACAGTATGGAAGACATGTATAAAGGTTATGGTACCAGCTACAGTGGTTATGAAAGCAATACTAAGTCTGGAATAAAGTTACAATTAGTTTTTGACTACCTACCTAAACCAGACATTAGACCAGCTTAATATAACTTGAAGGAATAAAGTCAGATCAGGGTTATAGAAGCCATTTAAGCAATATATCTGATAAGTATTTGGGTAATAAGTGCCGGATTACTAACTATATATATAAGGTGAAACACTCCAATAAAATAACGTCTGTTCGATATCGCATTTAATCGCAGAGAGAGATAGCACCTACAATATTAACGGCCGGGAAGCCTGGCGTCTACCCTCTAGTTATTTATAAAATACATACATCACACCGTACCACTAAAACTAGACATCACCAAAAAACTATGACACTAATACCATAATAATATAATAACTTAACCTAATTAATTCTTACCCTTAAATTCGTGTGCATACCTAACTACAGGTTTTCTTACTCGTTTACAAGAGTACTCAGGAGCGCTTACTGGCGGTTCCCTTGGTGAGGGGTTCAATTCCATTGGGGGATTGATACTTTCACTGGTGGCTTTATGGGGCGTTAACTCTAGACACACCTGTGGTGACTTGGTATTTCCGTTATCATGATTTATGCTATCTTTCTTTTCCTCAGATTCCGGTATATCACATGAGTAGTTAGGTATTGGGGGTTTTGACATCACAGGCAATCTCTCCTGGATTGCCAGTGATCTCAAAACCCCCAATACCAAATATTTTTGATACCCTTTGATCGCTCTATTCATTATATTCAGAGGAAATCTT
>DVZQ01000033.1:0-10278 GCA_018237685.1 Pachythone gigas | reverse complement strand
CTATTTGGAGACTTGTCCTTTTTGTGCGCTTTTTATGAGAGAGTATCTGTTTCGGCGCCTTGAAGGACAGCGACGACCATTTACACAATTATGCGTACCGTAGGTACCTGTCTAAGTCTCACAGCGGCAATGGCAAAACTAACCGGCTTATAGAGCGCAGATTCCTTGTTAAACCAGCGCTTTTCTTGGGAGTCCATAAATCGAGTGGGCCGATAGTACATTTGTGCTGAAAACCTGGACTCAGTCAGTCTGTCTTAGTTAGGCGAAGTCCCGCTCCTAGAAGTCGGATTAGATGCAAACAATACTTAAGAATTCCGATCGCTCAGACTCGTTTGACTAACGGCCTAATAATAATAGCCTTAACCTCCTTATTCTCTATGATAATGGCTAGCTTTTGAAGTAAACATACAGGGGAGTGCCAGCTGATTAGCCAGTACAGTTTTTATCAAGGCCGCTTAACTGGTGATCTTCTAGCATAATTATCTCACGGGCGATAGGAGAAGGCAATTGAGTCAAAGGGCCTACCCCTTTTATTGGCAGTTAGTAGGTAGGTAATATTGGTTTGGACATACCTAGTTCAGAGTATCAAGCTAAATTCGTCAAGACTGGTGTTCCCTAAGGTTGTGTGGGAGACGACGACCCACATCCGTATCACGAGCAAAGATCAATTCGTGTGATTATTCCGGCAATATTTATTATCACTATTACCATTGCATACAGTTTAAATAACGGGTAGTGGAGCACCATTTACACAATGTTGAATGTGTCGGTGTGATGTGCAGAGCGGCTGAAGTTGCAGCGGTCGTGGGAGCAGTACCGCATACTACGCGGCGGCGCCTGCCCGGGCGGTAGCTGCGGTGGGTGCGCGGGGTGTGCGGGCGCGGGAGCGGGTAGGGGTGGGGGCAACCACGACTCGCCGCGCCGCGCCGCACCGCCGCCCGGCCCGCGCGCGCCTAGCGCCGATCGCGACCACTTTGCCTTCACCAAGGTGATACACGTGCAAGCACACACACCTCTACACAAACACACCAGCTGGCCGCTCCGAGTTCCGACTCTTATTCCCAGCATTATCATATATAAATCATAAAACAAATCGTTTTAGCTCAGCTTAGAGCCCTTTACAATATTATAGAACATCATGGGGAAGACCAGGGACCACCTCATCACTTCGTTTAGAACTCGCTGACGAGCCATTTTGTAATATTCCACTTCGACACCGTTACAGTGAAGGTAAACCTCTAACAGAGACAGCCCAACATTCTGCTGACAAAAATAATGTAAGCCTTATGAAAGAATTAATAGCGCTTTATAGCTGCGTTTTTGCAGCCTATTCTGCAAAAATAATGGATTTTTTTTGCAGAACAGGCTGCAAAAAATCCATTAGTTTTGAGTATTGCCATTCATCTGCTTACACGAAATGGAAATCAGCCATTAATAAGTTTTTATCTGTGCTCTAGAGAAGCGTCGTTGTTAAAGATTAGCTTTACTTAAATCTGCTAAAAAGTTATTCACCGGCGACGCAGCGAAGAACGTGCATACCTACTTATGTAAAAAATATTTTTTTCATTATTTTCTCCATATCAATCTCTCTACCTACAATATCCGTTTGCCCAGTCTCTGTCTCGGCCGAGAATTGATTTTATTCTCGGTTTCGGTCTCAGCCTAGACAAAAATATCAGTGTCGGTCGAACCTTAACTACCTGTGCCAACCAGTTCTCAAGAAGTACCTACCTCTTACTAGGTCTAAATGAATTACAATATACGCCACGGCTCACGCGCTCGCTAGCGGACACCCGGTCACGGCCGGTCTGATGTAGCCGTAACTAGATACAAAATGCACGTGGACATTGAGACGTGCCTACCTCCGCGATCTCTCTCATCTGCTCTTAGCCGGCGGATGCTCTCGCGCCTCGACTCAATTAGAATTATACTTAAAAAGAGTGGTTGCACTAAAAAATAAAGACACTCATTTTAAGAGGCCTATCCCTAAAATAAGTCCTTTTCCTCTTAGTTTAAATTATTAATATGTAGATAGTTAACATTGTTGATTATACATAGTGCTGCCTGTTGACCGAGTAATAAGTTGATTTTCAGAGCATCTGTACGAGCTACGTACGTACATTGCATATATGTAGTATTAAGTTATTTTAATCAGTCCTAATAAAACAGTCAAACAGATCGGACTCATTATTTGCATTTGACACCATACAGTCCAATTGACATTGACATATCCGTGCATCCGGAATCTCCCACAAAACACGGACCGCACGGTACATTTGGTCCTTCGAGAAACTTGAATCCGCGAGTTCATACAAAATTTTGACAATTTTTATGCATATAAGTGACATTTTAAGTAAAGTTTTTTTGAACTTTTGCAATTTTAATTTTATTTGACATTACAATCGTGGATTTTTATTGACATTAAATAAGCATTTTATCAAAAGTGACATTAAGTGACAAAAGTGACATTAAGTGACATTCTATATTTTAAGTGTTTACTTATTGGATTAAGAGGTATAGCTCCCCAGAGCTATACTTGCAAGTAAGATCGTTGCATTTTATTATTATTTACAATGGAAGCTATAATTGAACGCCAAAAAGAAATAATTCATTCAATTGAACAATTGAATAATAATTTTAAAAAAGACTCAAAAAGTCGAAAAACGGCTGAATATATTGACAGAAAGATACAAGTGCTGGATGAATTGTTTCATGATTTTAGCTTCAACCACACTCAATTAGAAACTTATACTGACAAAACGCATGAATATTTTTCCAAAAATATGTTCTCACAAGTTAAATCTTATTATGACACCACAAGGAACATGATAACTAGTTTTGTTGTTGTCCGTGAACCGAGTATTACCAGAGATTTGGACGTGCAGTCTGATGACAAGAGCCAGGAACTTCTGCAACGCCAAAATACTAATTTTCGGGCTTTTCAAAGGTCAATGCACAATTGCAAAGTAGAAGATATAAATGACAAGTGGGAAATCGAAGATAAGTTACGTAATTTGCAGTCTCGCTGGAATAATATTGACACTTTACATTGGCAGATAGATAGTATCTTGGAGGGGTCTGACTCTAATTATGAAAAACAATATACTACCTACGAAAATATGTATGAAACCATGAAAAAAAGGCTTAACTTGAAGCTCTTATCGTCCACGTACACTCAACAATCTACACCGCAATTAGATATTCCTGTATTTACGGGGAACTATACACAATGGCCTACATTTTTAGATTTATTTAAAGAAACAATTCATAATAGTAACAGCTTATCAAAAGCGCAAAAAATGCAGCATCTGAAAAGCAAATTACGAGGTGAACCGGAGAGATTAATACAACATTTGAATATTACATCTGACAATTATGATACGGCTTGGGATATCATCAATCAGCGTTATGATAATCATCAGTTATTATTTACTAAACAGATAGAATTATTCCTTAATCAACCTAATATTACAAAACAATCGTCCTTCGAGTTGAAGAAATTGCATGACGTCAGTACCGAATGTATCAATGGAATCGAAAATTTGGGGGTTGACACCTCCACCTGGGGACCCTTGCTTGTTCATTTAATTGTGAAGAAGTTGGATTCGGAAACCTATAAGGAATTTCAAGAGTCAAGAAAAGCCCCGAGAGACCTTGCTACATTTTCGGAAATAAAATCCTTTTTAGAAGCTAAATTCATAGCTTTGGAACCTATATCCAAAAAGCAAGATATACCCTTTAGCAAGCACGTGTCATCAAACAATTCTATGAAAAAAGAGTTCAACAAACCTTATAATTCAAAATTTATTAAACCGAGCTATAATCGAGCATTTCATACATCAATTACAACACGAAATTGTCCACTTTGCAGTAACATGAAACATGCATTATTTCAATGCAAAAGGTTTGAAAACATGTCACCTACGGAAAAACGAAATGTCTTAACACAATTCAAGATATGCAATAATTGTCTTTACGTACATGAACGTAATGTATGTAATTCGGTGAAGAGATGTAAAAAATGCAATCAAGAGCATAATACATTATTGCATGATGTTTTATTTAATGCAAGTTCGAATCCTAGATTCAGCCAAAATAATATGCAATCTGTAAGTCACGTAAGCAGCGATGACGAAATATTATTGACAACAGTGCAATTACAAGTACGAAAAAATGATGGTACCTACGTCATGTTAAGGGCACTCTTGGATCAAGGCTCTCAATCTACCTTGATTACAGAGAATGCAGTTCAGCGCTTAGGTTTACAGCGAACACACTTCAGCGCTAGCATATGTGGTGTTGGCACTTTAAGCAGTAAAAGCAGAGGAATGGTGGAATTGACATGCAAGTCGGCCTATGACGACTTTACGTTTTGTACAAATGCTCTGATCATGCCAAAACTTATTAATAACCTGCCCGCTTACTCAGTTTCAAATAATATTTATAGTCATTTGACAAACCTTAACTTAGCAGATCCTTTTTATAACATATCGAATCCAGTTGACATATTATTCGATGCAAAAGTTTATTCTGACATTATTATGGATGGGCTAATTAGAGGATTACCAAACCAACCGATTGCACAGCAGACAAAAATAGGTTGGATATTATGTGGCACTATAACAAAGAGTTTTAACTGCCACGTTCTTGTTAATAATCACGATGACATCAGCAAGTTCTGGGAGATAGAAGAGATAGTAGAGAATGACACTCAAATGACAGAAGAAGAAAAATACTGCGAGGATTACTACATTTCTACCACCCGGAGATTACTCAACGGAAAGTATGAAGTCCGGCTTCCGATGAAGCCTAACTTTGCGGAAAAACTAGGATCATCAAAAGCTAAGGCAGCTGCACAATTTAAGTATACGGAAAACAAATTAATGAGAAATCAGTCATTATGCAATGATTACCAAAAATTTATGCAAGAGTATCTTAGTCTAGGGCATATGGTGGAATCTGACATACACACTGACATTAGCTGCTATCTTCCTTATCACCACGTATTTAAAGATGACTCTTCTACTACAAAAATTCGTATTGTTTTCAATGCATCTTCGAAGACGTCGAGCGGGTACAGTCTAAACGATCTTATGGAGGCTGGACCTAAATTACAGCAAGACATTCAAAGTTTATTAATAAACTGGCGATCTTATAGATACGTATACTCAGCAGATTGTGAGAAGATGTATCGCATGATTATGCTTCATACTGACGATCAACAACTACAGAAGGTGATCTGGAAAAACAACCGTGCAGAACCAATCTCTGAATACAGGTTATGTACCTTGACATATGGTATGAAAGCAGCTCCATACCTTGCAATGAGGACAATGAAGCAGTTAGCTTTTGATGAGGCAGAAAATTACCCTGCAGCAGCAGAAATGTTAGAGAAGAACTTCTATGTCGATGATTTATTGGCTGGTAATCATAATATAGAAGAAGCTAAAACTGTACAAATGCAACTGATACAATTATTGCAAAGTGGAGGATTTAATCTACGAAAATGGTGCAGTAACACTCCCGAATTATTACATGACCTTCAGAGTGAACAAATCGATCCTTCGTTTATAGATTTCAAATATGCAAACTCAACGAAAACCTTAGGACTCCGCTGGGATGCATCTACAGATTCTTTTAAATTTCAATGCAAGGTTGACATTAACATAAATCGTGAAAAATGCTTGACAAAAAGGGATATGTTGTCACAAATATCAAAAATATACGATCCCTTAGGATGGCTATCTCCTGTTTCAATTAGAGCAAAATTATTGTTTCAACGTGTGTGGTCTACAGGTATATCGTGGGATGACGCGATACCACACGGGATTCACTGCAAAGTTATAAAACTAATGACAGATCTACAAAATATCAATATGATAACCATACCCCGATGGCTCAGTAGCACAAGCAATCCTATTGAACTACATGGTTTCGCAGATTCTTCGGAAAAAGTTTATGCATGTTGCATTTATTTAAAAACTAAAAGCGATTGTGGCATCACCAAAACTACTTTAGTAGCCGCCAAAACAAAATTAGCTCCCTTAAAACATCTTTCGTTACCTAGACTTGAATTATGTGCAGCCGTCCTCTTAGCGAAACTCATGAAAAAAGTATTGATTGCTTTGAGACACAACCAAGTTACAATATACGGGTGGACGGACTCTATGATAGTTTTGGGATGGATACATGGTGACATAACACGATGGAAAACCTTCATAGCCAATCGTGTGAAAGATGTGATAGAAATCATGCCAGTTTCGTGCTGGAATCATACCCGTTCGGAAGATAATGCTGCAGATTGCGCTACGAGAGGTTTCCGTGCAGAACAATTACGTGACACAAAAATATGGTGGAAAGGGCCTGAGTGGCTCAAAGATGACAACTTAATACCTAAAATGCAAAAATTTGACAGTCCTACCATAGAAGTAAAAAAATGCAAACAAATAAACATAACACAGCAAGTAAAGACGCAGTATATTATTAATTTATTAAATAAATATAGCAGCTTGACACGTGCGACGAGAGTATTGTCTTGGGTATCGCGTTTCATTCATAACATACGCGATAAAGACATGGCTATTAAATGCATTTATTTATCATCGAGTGAATTAAAACAATCTCTCATGACACTTATTAAAGCTGTGCAAAAAGACTCGTTTGAAAGTGAAATAGATAAATTATCGCGGCACGAACAACTCAGCAAAAAGAGCACTATTTTGTCATTAAATCCATTTTTGGATGAAGAAGGCTTTCTCAGAGTTGGAGGAAGATTAGAACACTCTCTTTTGCCATACGGCACCAAGCATCCTTTATTGATACCCGGTGACTCACGACTAACATATCTTCTCATAAACAATGCTCACAAAACTACGTTTCATGGTGGTCCATCGCTAACATTAGCATTTCTTCGCGAAAAATATTGGATTATAGGAGGTATGAGAGTGGTAAAAAAGCAGTTACGACTATGTGTCACATGTCGCAGATTTAATACTCACCGTCCAGCCCAGCTGATGGCAGACTTACCAGAACCGAGAGTGAGTCCTTCAAGACCATTCACACATACAGGAGTAGACTACACAAGATACGTGGATATCAAGGCAAACAAAGGAAGAGGTATCAAGACAACCAAAGGCTACATAGCCGTGTTTGTGTGCTTTTGTACTAAAGCTATACACCTGGAATTGGTATCAGACCTTACCACAGCGTAATTCCTGGCGGCATTTAAGCGTTTGTGTGCAAGAAGAGGCGTACCAAAGCATATTTATTCTGACAATGGAACTTGTTTCTATGGTGCTTCTCGTGTACTAAAGAAAAAATTTCAAGCAGGAATGTTGAGCGCAAATGAAGACTTCTTGAATGACATAAATAGTATGGGAGTAACGTGGCACTTTAACGCGCCGTTGTGGCCGAGCGCAGGAGGCTTATGGGAAGCTGCAGTCAAGAGTACTAAAAGACATTTAAAACGAATAATTGGTGATCAAAAGTTGACATATGAAGAATTTTATACTCTATTAACACAAATAGAGGCCTGCTTAAATTCACGACCGCTCTATCGATTGACAGAAAATATTGAAGATGGTTTTATAACACCTGGACATTTCTTAATTGGCGCACCCTTATTGTCATCAACTTTGACAGACCAAGATCAAAATATTTCTTTGACAAATCGTTGGGAATTAATAGAGAAAATGCAACAATCATTTTGGAATAAATGGTCATCTGAATATCTTCACCAGCTGCAAGCAAGATTTAAATGGCAATATCCTACAAAAAACTTGCAAATCAGTGACATAGTGCTTGTAAATGAAGAGCATATGCCGCCTTCAAAATGGGCTCTTGCAAAAATTACCCAATTGCATCCTGGTAAAGATGGCCATGTCAGGGTCGTGACTTTGAAAACGGTTAAAGGTTATTTGCAGCGACCAATTACGAAATTAACACCATTATTGCAAGAATCTCGAGAGAAACCTCCCATCAACCAAACCAAGCGTCAAGTTACCTGGAAAAATGCACCCAAAAGTACATTTACGTACTTAATATTGACATTATTTTATTTATTATTAGTATGTAGCACCTCAGCATTCTGTCAAGTAAATGTGACAAAGTTACCAGAAAACAACACATTATATTTTGATAAAATTGCGGATCTTCGTATTGTGCAGGATGAATGGAAATTAGTGATGTTTTACAATATGTCGACGTACTGGAAAAGCATGGATAATTTAGATGACTATCTGTTGCATTTAAAAAAGTTATCTGGTGATGACATTACCCTAGCTCCAATAGTTTCGCAATTAGAACACGAATTTCTAGAAATCCAACATTATAATAGCATCATGATGAGTCAATCTCAAAATCGTACGAAAAGAGGCCTAATTAATGGAATCGGGTACGTGGCGAACACTTTATTTGGCGTATTAGATGACAGATTTGCACAGCAATATGAATCCGATATAGATAACGTAAAACAAACGGAACAGCATTTATTCAAAATGTTTAAAAATTATACATCTATTTTAGAAGCTGAAAATAACATAATGAAAAGGAACGAACACATCATGAATCAACAATTCACTTTTATTAATAATTATTTAAAAAATCTATCTCAAGACATAAAAGAAATTGACCACCTCAACAAAAATATTTTGCATTTTTACTCTTTATTGACAACCGCATTCTCCGCCAACGTTATAATATCGAACATGAGAAGAATCCAAGAAACACTTATCGAGACCGTTACTGACATACACCATGGCAAGATAAACATACATTTATTATCACCAAATCAATTACAAAATCAATTGCATTTAATATCAAGCCACATTCACGATGAGCTGACTATTCCTGCTGATGACGTCAGAGATATATACCAACTATTAAAAATTCAGGCGAAAATTACCTTAAAATATTTAATTATGGAAATAAAGATACCTCTCTTAAATAGAGATCAGTTTCAATTGGATAAAATGATACCTATACCGTGGATTAAGGGAAATAAATCAATATATAATATACCTACAAGTGATTACATAGCATTTAATATGAAGAGAGATATATTTATGCCTTTTACAAACTCTGACTTACTACAATGCTCTCGATATTTAAGTAGTAAAATTTTATGTTACGAAAATCATCCAATTTATAATATAAAATTATATAACTCTTTATGTGACATACAATTATCAAACCCAGATAATAATAACAAAGGTAGCTATTGTCAGACGGAGATCAAACGATGCAGCGATAACTGGATTAAATTACATCAGCCAGGTGCATGGTTGTACTCGTGCTGCGAAGAATGCACTGTGCGCATTTTATGTTCATCTATGGTTGTTACTAAGAAATTAAGAAGCAATGGAATTATTATAATAACTTCTCAAGGCTGCACACTGAAAAGTGATGATTTTACGATAAATGCGCAGTATGACTATAGAAATCAAATCTACGTACAGGATAATATTATTTCGAATTTCGCTACACAACTACAATTATCGCCACTAATTGACATTATTAATTCGTCCATTTCTGACATGATCTTAAACAAGGTGGAAAATCATGACAATGCATATGCAGATATCTCACATCAGATCTCAATTTTAAAGCAGCAAGATTTACAGCAAACATCAAATAAGACGTCTCACAACATTGCAATCTATGCTATATTGACAATTATAACCATGACAATGATTGGCTATGTTGGCTACAAGATGAAGAGGCGATGGATGTGTCAAGTCGCTGCTGCTGCGCCCCTCGTAAACGCGCAGAACGCCGCATACGCTGTAGGCTCGACTGCAAGCGTAGATAGAGCCACGTCACCGACGTTTGCAAGGACAATACATTTTCCAAACCTATCGGAACCTTAAGTAGTGTGTGTCAGTGTTGTGCATTAATTAATATGACATAATGTGAATAAAATATTACCAGTGTTATGGACATTAAGTTTGTTGATTTTACATCATATTTTTATGCATATTAGAATATTTCTTTTTATTAAATATATTTTTATACATTTTTTATACACATTTGATGTTGATTTTTAAAGTTTTAATTTTTAAATGTTTGAGATAAAATGATAATGTTAATAATTCACTGCATCATATATTTTGTCGTTAGGTTTTTTGCATTCATTTAATTTTTGACAGTGGCAGTATGTACGAGCTACGTACGTACATTGCATATATGTAGTATTAAGTTATTTTAATCAGTCCTAATAAAACAGTCAAACAGATCGGACTCATTATTTGCATTTGACACCATACAGTCCAATTGACATTG
>DVZQ01000032.1:0-10668 GCA_018237685.1 Pachythone gigas | reverse complement strand
GTAAAAATATTAATTGTTCAACTTGTAGTACGTGTACTATGTAAATAATTTTAAAAAAATTAAAAATTATTTCCAGCACCGATTTTAAATAATGAGTTCCACGTCCTTAGAGAAATGTGCAAATAAATTTATTTTCCTATGAAAAATATTATTATGTTATAGTATAAAGCAAGGCCAAGTTATTATTTACAGCACTTTGTAAACAGCGCACTAACACTATCCACTACGAAAGGATGTAACTTCAACCGTACATTATGAAGGTAGTTGAAAATTCTGGAGTTTAGCTCCCTAGCTCCCTAAAGCAAAAGAAAGGAAGCAGGCGTACACCGAGTCTTATTTACGACTGATGATTCCGGCACCGTTAAAACTACGGGAAACCTAGTAAATTTGCACCCGGTATATTGTTGGCGATGAAAAACTTGGTATTTATTTTTAGGTGTGTTTACAGTTTACACTAAGAATTTTCATTAAAATACTTTAACAAATATGTAGCGTGTAGCGGTCTCACAATATTCGGCCCTACAACCATCGACGTAAGACACATCAATGCGAACAAATACTAAATCACGCAAGCGAAAACATTTAGGAATGAAACTATATATACAACTGCCAACGCTTCTCAGTTGGATTTCGGTCCCCAGGCAGCACACCTTGCGTGGCTGGGGAGATTTTTCCTTTTCCACCTCCCATTGTTGTTGAGTGAAATTATGTACAGTATACACTTCTCTCTCACAACCTATAGACATAATGGACATCATAGGTATTATAGATGGAGGCTGGGTTATATACCATACCGTATACTAAGTATCCTAATTTCGAATATTCCCAATAATACCTCCATTATAACGTTTATTACATATATATACCTACGGATTCATAGATTTGCACGAAACCGTTATCTGAATTAACATATAAACTTTTTTTTTTCTTAAAAGGGCAATAGTCCGAGAGATATTTCTTAATAGAATAAAAAAAATGGCTCTTTAGTCGTAGGTGGTGACCATAGATGGTGATGTAATAAATAATCTTGTTTCGACAATATTCAATCAGCTGGTGAAGCCGTGATGGTGCCTTTGGTTAGTCGTGGGTGTACTAGTTGCGCCTCTGCCTACCCCTTCGGGGATATGGGCGTGAAAGTTTTTTTTTTATAGCAAAGGACGACAAACAAGCAGACGGCTCTTCTCATGGTAAGAGATGCCGTCGCCTATAGACATCTTAGGTGTTGTAGATGCGTTGACGTCCTGGAGGCTGGGTTGTTAAACCTCAGGTGTAAGTCTTGTCGGTTACGATACCCACCGGAACACTTATCGGCGTAAACCAATATTATCGCGGCAGGAATAAGTAACGCGGTGGTGGTACTTAGAATTTTTACCCGGTCGAGTCGTCACAGAACTCTACCATCATTTGGTGAATCGCCTTCGCTCGCGTCTTACGAGCAGCCTGGGAGGGAGGGAGATGACCTATTCTTCATCGGAAGCCCGGGCCAACACGGGGGGATACAAAAATATTATACAGGTTCTATAAATTTGTAATTATTATCAACATTTGGAAAAATATCAAAGGAGTAGCCAGCGATGGAATTAGTGCACCTACCCATAATATGATAAGTTGCTAGCCTATCCTAGTAGTCCCGAAAACATTAGGTTGTTCAGAGGTTTGAAGAACTTAGAACACGCTGCCAAACTCGGGATCAAACATAAGATCTCATGCCTCAAAGCTGACACTGACTCCTCTCAACCACAAGATTATTTGAAAAATTTACCAACTAAAACCACTTTTTACATAGCAGCGTTAGGTATACGAGGCTATAGCAATTTATACTCGTACATGTGTATAAGTTCCTTGAAACAAAGGAATCCCGCAGTGTTCACGGTCCTTTGATGCGGTGTCATTAAACTATGGGCGCAACTCACTCTAGTCCATTATGTGCGTCTGCTACGTCACTTGCTTATTTATAAACTACTCTTTCTTTCCCTCCACGTAATTTGGGAAATTACTTTATCAGCCATTGCGTGCCAATGTAATCGAGCAAGAAAAGATGTTGATAATTTCACGGAATATACAAGTATTATGTTAAAATGAATATTGCTCGCGGGTTATTACACAAACTTATTCTGTGATGTAATAGTATCTACAAGCTGATGCCCGTTGATTTGTGCAGTGGTAATAACATTAGTATCCAAATCACAAATGTTAATAAAAAATAAACTTTAATACTCACCAATTCTGTTTCTGTTAAAAAAAAACAATGTAAGTTCATTACTAATTTTATTGAAAACGAAACAAAAAAATATTTGATATACTAGCACAAAATACTAGCACATTTACAATTTTAATGTGAATATTATTCGATAGTACCTATGTGAAAAAAATCATGGTTCCTTATCACCTAGTTAACAGAAAAAAATAGTATTGATAAACAGAAATAATTTTATCACATCTAAAATAACAATATTTATCATAACAAGGATGTTTCATATAGGTACATAATTTAATTTGTTCTGAGGTTATTTAGAGTTAGAAATATATAAGTTAGATAAAGTAAGATAACCCACAGAATAGGTATCTATGTGATTTATAATTATTTTTGAAATATTTTAGGCTCTGTTTCCGGCATCAAGTCGAAATTTTGTGAACCAATGCCTGGCTGGGAAACAAATGTTCTGTTCTGTACGTGGATCCCAGATAGACACTGGGAAATTTTTATCTTTTAAAATATATATATATATTTAAAAAAAAAATATATATATTATTTATTATTTTTTTTTTTTTTTAAATCTACTATTTTTAAAGGGGTTTTGTCCCAAGACATGTCAACCCCATCGTACCCGATACACAAAAAAAAACATATAAAATTATATAGGTATGGGTGTGTCACCGACACATCCACGTACCAACGTACACATCCTCCGTGCCAATTCGGTATTAGGGTGCGACAAAATCTCCTGCACAAGCCCTACACTTTTTTGATTCAATTTAAACTCATTAACTAGCGACACTCTCTCGTTTCTGTTCCGTTCACATTCCATCAGCAAATGTTGCACATCCTCAATCCTATGGCATAATTCGCAATTAGGTGAATCTTTTTTTTTCATTAGATATGCAAAATTTGCCGATGGATAGTGTCCGGAACGTAGTCGTGATATTAATTTAACTAAGCTTCCATGGATCCGCGCATCATTGAACCAAGGGGCTCGAGGAAGATCACCTTGTATAGTTTTATACCATATTCCTTTTTCTTTACACTTGTTATCAAAGTAAATTTTCCAATTATTAAAAACTATTTGTTTGAATTTAGAAATATAATCATTGAAGTCTGGCGAGAAATGAAGTACTCTGCCCTCTGCTGCTGCTAATTTCGACATTCGATCAGCTTCCTCGTTACCCCTTAATCCAATGTGCGAAGGAATCCATTGAAGCTTAAAGCATGTACAGTTCAGGGTTAGTAATTTAATATGGTTGAAAATCTCAAAGGCTATCGATTGGCCTCTGGAAGCAGAGGAACAACGAGCCACATGTTCTAGGGCACTTTTGCTATCCGAAAAAATAACCACTTTTTGGATTTTTTTATCTATTACATACCGAATTGCTTGAAGTATAGCCAGTAATTCTAAAGTCATAATACAGATGTCGCTGTTATTAAGCTTATAGAGCTCCCTATGATCTAACGTTTGGTCGTAAAAAGCAGCTCCTAGTCCAGAATCTCCCTTAGATCCATCTGTAAATATTTTATGCCAATCCTGATATTTGCTGTTTATTTCTATTAAAATTTCATTTTTTAGAATTAATGGATCGTAATCTTTTTTTGCTAACTTTACAGAGCTTAGAGTAGAGATTATTATATTATTATGATTAATTGAACTAAGATAAATATCAAAGGTAAACATTTTCAAAGTCTCTCTGCTACATATATCCAGGTTACATAAATCTTCATATATTTTTGTTAAAATCGGTTTTTTCTTTTTAAGCCAATATCTGTCCTGTATATGTTCCTTTAAAGTCTTAAGTGTGTCCAAAATCACATCATTGGACCAAGAAAAGTTCTTAAGACCAAACTTATATCCCAAATAAAGCCTTCTGATAAAAAGTGGAGATATATTCAATTCGCTCTCCATCACATGGATGGGTGTACTTTTAATAAATCCACCGATGACCCTTAAAGCTTGATTTTGAATTTTGTCAAGTTTTGATGTATGTGTATTTGCACTAGAATCATAAAGATAACAGCCATAATCTATTCTGCTTCTGACTAATGAGAAATAGAGTTGACGTAGGTGCCTTGGATGTACCCCCCATGAATTTCCAGATAATAATTTAAGGATATTTAAGAACTTCGAGCATTTTATGGTTACTTCATCAATGTGCTTTTTCCACAATAAACTTCTATCAAGCCAAAGTCCTAAATATTTAACCTGTTCAGTAATAGAAATCATACAGTCATAGATTTTTAGGGTTGGTATAATTTGTCTACGTCCTCGACTAAACAAGCAAAAAACTGACTTGTCAATTGAAAGAGACAATCCTAGTTCATCTAATAGATAAGTGAATTTATTCAGAGATTCTTGCATAACAGTTTCACATTTTTTTAGATTTTTGTCATTTAAATAGAGCACAAAATCGTCTGCATATTGTGATGTCATAACATTATCCATAGAATTACAAATTTTGTGAGTTATCAAATTAAAAATTAATGGTGAAAGGGGGTCTCCCTGTGCTAGGCCCTTATTGGTCACTCTCATACCTATTTCTTTTTTATTATCTGTTTTGATAGATAATATCCTATGGCTTAGAAAAGACCATAAATAGCTGCATATTTTTGATCCAACTTTCAGGTTATCCAAAATTTTGATACAGGCTTCCACTGAAACATTATTGTAGGCATTTTCAATATCTAAAAAGCAGCCTATGGTTGGAATATTTTTGGAAAATCCTATTTGTATATAGCTAACTATACGTGCAATTGAGTCTAAACTTGATCGAGATTTTCTAAATCCTACAGAACAGGATGACAACAATTTATTTTTTTCCGCATACCATTCTAATCGTTTATAAATCATTAAGTGAAACATTTTACATAGACAAGATATCAATGATATTGGTCTAAGCTTAGGTTCTGAATTAGAGTTTTTTTTTGCTTTAGGTATGGGAACAATTTCAATATATCTCCACTGAGAAGGAATAGTACAAGTATATAAAATTTTACTATATAACTTAACTAAATATAACTTGGCGTTTTCGGGTAAATGGTATAACATTGAATACGATACCCCGTCAGCACCTGGTGAAGTGTCCTTCTTTTTCAAACAATTTTCTAGCTCTTGGATAGTAAAGTCAGATTCCAGGATATCATTCCTCGACATAAATTTTGGCATATCGTTGGTAGCTGAGTCCATTGTAAGTGAATGAAGTAATTTCTTTTGACTCTCCACTGATGGAAAGGATTTTTTATAACTGGTACCCTTCATCCATCTCATATGCTGCCACATATCTGAAACTGAACATTTTTCACCTATTGAGTCACAAAATTTTTGCCATGCTAAAGATTTTGCAGATAAAATAGCTTTTTTGGATTTTTCAGTAATTTCTTCAAGTTTTGATAGATTCTCTGGTGTAGGATTACGCCGAAAATTACTCAAAGCGAGTCTTCTTTGTGCCACCATATGAGATAGAGTTGAATTCCAGTAATTTTTAGGCCTAAATTTTTGTTCTGGCTTATTACTATATCTTATTTCTGGGATACAAGTCTCTACCGCTTTGTTAAGGTTTTCACAAAAGGAATCATATATATTTTGTACATCTGTTGTAAAAATGTCATCATTCGAGTTATGAAAAGATTTAAAAATACACTTACGGTACTGTTCCCAGTCTGCTTTTTTAAAATTTCTTTTCTTACATGTGTTACAATAACTATTTTGAAAATTAGTTGAAAGTTTTATGATAAGATGGTCACTACCTAAATTTTCATTAAGCACTTTCCAAGAATAGCCAACTGCTATGTCTGAAGTAATGAAGGTAACATCTGGGGATGTTTGCCGTAACCTGCCCTCTACCAACTTAACCCGTGTTGCATCTCCATTGTTAAGAGATATGTAACCGTTCTCTAACGATGCGTCAAAAATATTGATTCCCCTGGAATCTGTCTTCGTCGACCAATTAGTATGGTGACCGTTGAAGTCACCCCCAATTATTGATTTACTTTTAAACTTTGAGAACAATTCATCCCAATCAGAATACTGTGTTGAAATTGAAGAAGGACAATACACCGATATTATATAATCCAGGCATTTACAATTAATAATTTTAACACATAAGGCTTCTATCCCCTCATTACTTAATTGTATAGAATTTAAATGAGATTTGATTGTTTGGTGTACAATAAGAGTCACTCCTCCATATCCATCATCCCTATCTTTCCTATAGATATTATATCCATTAATTCTTACCTCTTTTTCCACATTAAACCAGGTTTCACTCAAAATTGCTATATGTATTTTTTCTCTATATAAAAAATCTATAAATACCGGTAACTTCATATTTAGACTTTGTGCGTTCCATTGACATATGTTTAGTTGGATTCCATCACATTTGTTATCCATCAAAAAAACTAACAAAACTGCTAAAAGCCTCTTCTCCTATAATTAAATTAAGTAAAACTTTTTTAATCTCTTCCCATATAACTTTGAACAATTGCAAAACTTTCCCCTCAAGCTTATCTTTTGACATAAAAATATCTTTTATCTTAAGTAATAACATTTTCCAGTCAAACTTATTTTTAAGATATTCACTACGAGTGGTATTCATATTGACGGCTTGATTCTGAACTAAGGTTTCATCACACGAAAGATCATCACTATTTTGATAGTTTTTATCTTCTTTTCGCTGTTGCTGTTTTTTTTTAATTTTTTTATACTTCTTTTGCTTCTTTGTGCCAGTTGAGGTGCACTCAACATTATCTCCTACTTGTATGCTTTCTATATTGGTGTTGTTTGAGGACTCTTCATTACTTATCTCTTGCTCTAAAGTTTTGTTTACAATACTGCTGTATGTTTTTTGTTTATCTTTTTCTTTTGGCTGTGTGGTAACAGACACTTCCATGTTTATGTCGTTAGAAAATACAGTTTTTTCTATATTTTTCGTTTCCAAGTATATTTGTAAAGCTTTATGGTATGTGACCTGCTTGTCTGACATTATATCTCTGATTGCTCTCTCTTTTAAGAAAATGGGGCACGATTTGTCAAGAGCTAAGTGATTTCCTTTACAATTTATACATTTTAACGTTTGTGTATCACATATTTCGTGTTTCCCTCCACATCTGGGACATACGACAGTTTTTTTTGGGCAAAATTTCACAATATGGCCATATTGCCAACAGCCCGAACATTGTGTCACCGGGAAATAATAAGATTCAGTATCAAAACGACACCCGTATACACGTATAAACACTGGTATGGTATTGCTTTTAAAACATATCCTTACTGCTTCACTCTCTACCCATTTATTGTTTTTGTCTAGTCTCCTTAGTCTTTTGACCGATATTATTTCTACTTCAGACTCAAAAATACTCATCATTTCTTTCTCAGATATGTCAAGGTCAATGTTTTTAACTACGCCGTACGAATATGATTGATCATAAAGTAAGTGACATCTATACCCCATTTCCGTAAACTTTTGACATTTAGTTAGTGTTGCCGCCTTTTCTTTTGTATTAAAATGAATATGGATTTTGTTAATATTTTTGTATTGGATTTTCATCACTTCGGTGATATTTTCGGATCTCAGCAGTTTGGCAAATGAAATTGGTTTAGGCATCTTTTCTAGTGACGTAACACAGACGACGTATTGGTCATTTTTAACTTCCGTATTATCTTTTCGGTTTACCCTCCACTTTTCACAGTTATCTTTCGAGTCGCTCCGAATTAGGCGTTTTCCCTTTTTCCTCATCACCGTTGTAAAGTCTCCATCATCAATTTCATCACTAGTTTCTTCCCTATTCCTTTTCTCAGCATTTCTGGTCTCATTGTCATTTTTATCAATAGTATTTTCTTTCCTTTCCTTTGAATTAATATTTTCTTCCAGGTCTTCTTCATTGCTCATCAAAAACGGGGAGGTCTCCTCCTCCTCGTTTTCCTCCATCTCGTTACACTTCAACTACACTGTTTAAACCGCGCACGAGTAGGTAACCGATGTGTCACGTCCACTCTGTCGCTCGATACGATTGACACTGAAATCTATTGTTAATTTAATGACGTTATTTTCTGTTTCTGATAGCGTATGGTGATTTTATTTTCAGTTCAAACATATTTGAGTTGATTAGTATGCTTTCTTAACTTTAGTGACACAAATTATTAGTTTGCACAGAATATATAATAGGAACAAGAAAGATTAATTTTATAGTTTGCAAATTTTCGCCTAAAATTCTTTGCAATTAAATTAGATATAAGGAAAACATATTGCCAATATTACCGGAAATCTAAAAATTTAAGACTACAGCGATAACAAAATATCCCAACTCGCACAACTACCCTTTAGTCTTAACTCATAATAATAGCAAACAAAAAATCACGTTTCGCCTCCAAACTGAAGCATCCTCAAGAGAATAAAGGTCTGGTGGACGCAGTTTGCAATTATATGGAACTGGACTTGGTAATTTTTGATACCAAGATTCTCTATAGTCCGTTCTATTTGCAATATGTCTTAGCTTATGTCAAGCTTGCTTTAGATGGATCACCGTTATCAAATCATTTGGATTTATTGACTGTAATTCGCCTCATTGACTTTAGAATAAGCTATTTTAAGTAAGCATATTTGTAACCCACAATATATATACAGGTTGGATATTTTAAACGTCAAGGGAAAGTATTGTAAATACTGGAGACAGCAAAGTTTTTAAAAAAACAATACTCTATTTTTAAAGACAATTTCGAAAATTCGCTACTCACACCCGGGAATCGAATGCATAGACATGGATATTTTCAAAATTCTGCATTATAAACACGTGCAGATAGAAATTGTTTGAAGTTTTTGAGCCTATTTTTTATTGCATATTTTGAGATCAATTTGAATATTTAATTTTTTAACACATTTTTTTTAAATTAATTGGCAAAAATTAAAACGGATACTGCTCATTAAATGCTAAGTGAAGTTGTTCCTTGGCCTCAATCATATGTTAGAAAAATAAAAATGACAAATGTCGTAGACTTTGCTGCCACATATTAATATTATTAATATAGAGAAGCAACTTCGTAATCATATTTGGTTCTACGAAAACACTGCCATCTATTTGGTCTCTTGGCTCTGATGGTTTTATCCCGTATATACTTAAACCTATGTACGTAAGGATTTTTGTTTCAACCATATAGACCGATAGATGGCAGTGTTTACTTAGAACCAGTTTTGATAGTGGAGTCGCTCTTTTATATATCCTGAACAAAGATAGCATACATACAGCCACTTATGACGTCACCGAAAGGCAAAGTCATCCATATTTATTTTTCAAAACTATAGTCATCGAAATATTTTTCGAAATCGACTTTTAAAACTGAACAATTGCTCATTACAAGCTGTTATAATGAATAGGGAATTGAATTTATTTTGGTTTTTGGATTTAAGTTGGTTTGATTCACCGGTGTCGCAAGCGAATTTTCGAACGCGAACTTCGAACGAAATCTTACTTTTTTAAAAAAAGAATTTTTCCTTTGAGTAAAAATTACAGTATTTATAGTACTTTTCCTCCAGGTGGCGTTAAACAATTTCATCCTGTTTAATGTATATTAATTATATAGTAAATGGTTAGTTTAAATATATCGTGAACTGAGTGCTCATTGAGTATTTAAGTTATTAATAGAAATCTTGTCTATGATAGAAAAAAAATGCAATATATACGTAATAAAAATTACCACAATTGCAATAAATTGAACCCTAATCAAAGAAATGACGAATGCAATTCCGAGCAACTTTGTTTTTCAGAAAAACTTATAAGTCGCTCGACCTGGAATCTAACCCTCTTGCGCTAAAGTCGACACCCACTGGACAATCCCGAGGTTTGAATTTGTGTCTGATATGTCGAAGGTCTTGCCACCTGTCACATTATGGAATTTAGGTGCATTTGTTGTACCTCTGCTCCACCCTTCGAAGATATGGGCGCGCTCGGGAGGGTATTTAAAAAAATATTATTGCTTCGCGGACAACTTCGGATGCGTTCAAGGATTTAAAAATACATACATACATATCTTCACGCCAGATCCCTTACGGAGAGGCAAGAGAGTAGAGTTGAGTTAAAATAACTGATTAAAAATATGACTTCATACTAAACTTAAAATTAACTATGGATTTGGGAAATAAATGTGGTGAAAATTGTATCACTTAAAAAAATGTGTCAAAATTGAAGTGAGAAACAGTTGAATTTAGGTAAAGGTCAAGCTAAAACTGATTACATCGAAAGGAAATCGATAGTGTTAATATTTAAGATTTGTCGATATTGTTACACCAGTTCTGTGTCAGCTTGCCCGGGTGGAGTGTTTTAGACAGTAACATCTTCGCATTAACAATTTCTGTTGCAATAATGACTATGCTTATCCATAACGTATTTCGGTTTTACAAAACTGGGATTTCCACTAGTCCGATGTGGACAAGAGTGGTGTCAAAATTTCGGGCTTCTCAAGGCGCATA
>DVZQ01000031.1:0-10788 GCA_018237685.1 Pachythone gigas | reverse complement strand
CTGAATGTGTTATTACAGCTGCTTATTTAGGTAACAGACTGCTGACAAATACAATGGAAAGGAAAACACCGTATGAAATATTCTTTAATGAAAAACCAGATGTGTCTAATTTACAGATATATGGAAGCCAAGTTTTTATTAGAATTCCTGAAGAACGTATGACATCCAAATTAAATCCAAAAGCAGTAAAAGGTATATTGGTAGGATATACGGATATGGGATACAGAGTGTTAGTTGATAATAAAGTGATCATCAGCCGGCATGTAAAATTTATGGAAAAGACAACAAGATGGGTTAAGTTAAGTGATGATGATGAGAAAAGAAGTGAAATTGTAGTGGAAATGGAAAATAAGGATGCAAATATGAATGAAGAGGAATTAGATGAGGCAGAGAGTCCAAAGAAGGAAGAAGTTTTTATGGATGCAGAAAGCAAGGAAGTGGAAGAAACTGAGCGACCAAAGAGGCAAAAGAAGATGCCAGCAAGATATAATGATCATGTGGTATACGTAAATTTTTGTGATGTGTCATTACCGAGCACGTATGAAGAAGCCCTAAATAGTACAGAATCTAAAAAATAGATTGAAACAATGAATGAAGAAATTAAAACCCTAGAAGAAAATATGACATGGAAAATTGTAAATGAGCCAAAAGATAAGAAAATAATTGAAGTAAAATGGATATACCGAATTAAATCTAATGGAAAATATAAAGCGCGTGTTGTAGCAAAAGGCTTTCAACAATTGTATGAAGAAAATGAAGAAATATGGAGTATATTTCTTCATTTTCTTCATACCAGTTGCAAGGTTGACTACTTGAAAGGTATCATTATCTATTGCTTGTGTTAAGGGTTGGCAAATTGAACAAATGGATGTTGAAACGGCATTCTTAAATGGCCAAATCAAATCTGAGGTATAAATTTATCCACCTGATGGTTACTATGTTAAACCAAATAAAGTTTGTTTACTGCAGAAGTCACTTTATGGTCTTAGAGAGAGTCCTCGTGATTGGTATGAATGTTTTCACGAATTTATGTTAAGTATTGAATTCAAGCGATCAGACAATTGCTTATATATAGGATGTGTTAACAATAAGAAAATATACGTAATCCTGTATGTTGATGATTTAATTATAATGTCAGAAGATAATGCTGCATTAAAGAAAACAAAAGAAAACTTAAATAGAAGATTCAAAATGAAGGATTTAGGAAAAATTAAACAATATTTGGGAATAGATATAGAGCGTTGGCCTGAAGAAAAAAAAATGTGTTTAAATCAAGAAAATTATATAAAAACAGTTGCTGAAAAATTAAATGTTATCGATTCTAAACCTATAAAAGTACCTATGGAATTAAATTTAAAACTAGAACCTGCAAAGAATGTTAGTGTATCGCTAAAATACAGAAATTTGATTGGTGCGGTATTGTATATTGCAAGTGGTACAAGACCTGACATAATGCTCGCAGTTAACTATCTAAGTCGTTATCAAAATTGTTACAGTGATACACACTATAAACATGCATTAAGAGTACTTAAATATTTGAATCATACACGATCACTAAAGTTAAATTACAATGCAAATTATGATAATATTGTTGATGCTTATGTGGATGCTGACTGGGGAGCAGATATTATTGATAGAAAATTCACAACTGGAATATTAATTCGTGTATTTGGAAATGTAATTTTGTGTAAATCACAGAAACAAAAGATTGTGTCTCGTGCTCATGCTGAATATTATGCACTAGCAAACTGTATAGAAGAAGTGTTACCAGTTAAAGGAGTGTGGTGTGATCTTGGTGTAAGTGTGCAAAATCCGGTGAATATTTATGAAGATAATAGTGGTGCTATTGCGTTGGCTAAAAATGGTAGATTTTGCAAAAATTCAAAACATATAGATATTAGTTATCATTTTGTACATGATTTTGAAAAGAAAAATATAATTAATGTTGTTAAAATATCCACAGATGATCAGCTCGCTGAAATCCTAACTAAGACTTTAGGTAAACTTAAATCTCAGAGATTCAGAACATTGTTAGGAATTGTAAATTCTGTTTAAAATTTTTATTATTAGTTTGTAATGAGATTATAGTTATCTATGTTTCACTATTGATGTTTAATGTAAGTTCTTTGTTTTAGATACTTAAAATAAATTCAAAATTAAGGAAGTGTGTTAAGAATAGATAATATCATAATTTTGTATTTCTTATAATGTGGCAACACTGTCTGTGAAATCTACTGCCGTAAGGGGCATGTTGGCCCCTTGCTCGGTCGCTTGTATTAAGAAAAAGATGTCTACTAAAAGATTAATATAAAACAGTGTTAAAAGTGAAAATAAACAAATAAAGATTTAACAGTGTATTTCTGGTCCTCGGGCCTACTTAACAAAATAATAATCAACATTCTAACAAAATGGATGAAACAGCCCTCTATAACGATTTAGCCATAATTACGCAGGGTAGTGATAGTCCGCAAGAGTTTTTATGACAAATGCCCTTTTTAGTACCATAATGACTTATGTCTCACTGCACGAGTCCGTGGCCACTACTATAGAAGCCAAACGAGATTTATATCGTAAACTAACTAAACAAGCTTATGTTAGAGGGTTGAAAGAACCCTTGGGCTCGCGTTTTCGGTGTATGAGACCCGACACAATAGAAAAGGCTTTGGAATTTGTTCAAGAAGAAGTAAATGTGATGTATTTACAGTCTAGAAACGATAAAGTCTCTGAGCGACGTCACTCCGCTGTAGTACATCCAATAAGAGTACTCCACCAAGGATATAACCATCAAACACCTAAATTCTTTAATTTACCTTCACCTGGTCCCAATTGGCAGAGGCCTATGCCACCACCGCACGCTTACACTCAACAACCTTGGCGTCCCAACTTTCCATCATACGGTCCACGTTTAAATAACCAACCCACACGAACTCAACAGATGTTCGGGGCACAGCCGCCCAATTATAATAATAGTGGCTTTAGAGGTCCCCCTAGGAATATACCTGCTCATAATTCAGGCCCTAAGCCTATGAGTGGAGTAAGCCACTTTGTTCCATGACCGTTACTACCCAGAATACCTGGACATGACTGGCAACAACATGGGAATCTCCCTCCTTCGAATTATTTAAAAACTAAAGAGATTAATTTTAACGAAACCTTTGACGATACTGACATCTATACAGAATATTCAGATTATAACTATGACCAATATAACTATTACGACTCGTATAATAATTACAACCCTTATAGTACTTACGAACATTCAAATGATACCCATGTACCTTATGAACATTCCTTTGAAAACTATCCTCAATACCATGATCCATCTCCAGCTAATGCTATAGAATCCCCGGAACCTTCTACTAGTCAGCATGAGAAAAATTTTCCCAAGAGCCGTGGCAATGTAGAACCAAGATAGAACTAAATTTACATTCTAAAAAGGAATTACCTTTTATACAAATCTGTACAAAAGGTACTTCACCACCTTTAAAATTTCTTATAGATACAGGCGCAAATCAATCGTTTATAAGTCCTGAAACCGTGGAAAATTTTTATCCGCATATAACCAAAAATTTTGATCCATTCGAGGTAACAAGCTCACGGGTAACCAGTGTGCATGAGTACTCTATTACCATACCTTGTTTCCCTGAATTTAATGAGAAAGGAAACATGAAATTATTCATATACAAATTCCATAATTATTTCGATGGTTTAATAGGATTAGATTTGTTAGAGAATTGTAAAATAGACTTGAAAAATGATATATTATTTACTGAGAATGCTAGTTTACCATTGTTACGCTACCAGTGTAGGAAACCCAACTCGGAGGAACTTATCCCCGCAAAATCATCTCGCCTTATCAATATTCCCCTTAACTACCCCGACTGTGACGCATACATACCCGAACAAATCCTATGTAATTGTATTATAAACGAGTGTATTACGACTGTGACCGACAAGACTGGTGTAGTAGAGATACAAAATCCGACGAACAAAGATATATCTATTTTATTTGACCAACCCATTAGAATGGAAATTTGTAATATTGAACATACAAGTGACCCAAACCGTGTTAAAAATGTTTTAGCCCGACTTCGAACAAATCATTTAAATACCGAAGAACGCGCTAACTTAGAAACCTTATGTGCTCGTTATGCAGACGTATTTTATATCGAAGGTGAACCCCTTACATTCACAAATAAAATTAAACATAACATTAAAACTCATGACGAAATCCCCGTATACACTAAAAGCTACCGCTATCCCTACATTCATAGACACGAAGTTAGAGACCAGATATCTAAAATGTTAGAGCAAGGTATCATACGTCCATCAGACTCAGCTTGGAGCTCACCTATCTGGGTAGTCCCTAAAAAAGCAGATGCATCCGGCAGACAAAAATGGCGACTTGTAGTTGACTTTAGAAAACTGAACGACAAGACTATTGATGATAAATACCCTATACCAAATATAACAGACGTACTTGACAAACTTGGTAGATGCCAATATTTTACCACTCTCGACCTGGCATCAGGTTTCTATCAGGTTGAGATGAATCCTGATGATATTTCCAAGACAGCATTCAATGTGGAACATGGGCATTTTGAATTTCTTCGTATGCCCATGGGTTTAAAAAACTCACCATCAACATTTCAGCGTGTAATGGACAATGTTCTTAGAGGACTACAAAACGAAATATGCCTAGTATATTTAGATGACATAATCGTCTTTAGCACATCCCTTCAGGAGCACATGATTAATCTAGAGAAAGTTTTTAGCAGACTGAGAGAATCAAATTTTAAGATACAAATGGACAAGTCCGAATTTTCTATGTTAGAAACCGCTTATCTCGGTCATATAATTAGTAAAGATGGTATCAAGCCTACCCCTGACAAAATCAAGGCTATTTCAAATTATCTCCTGCCTAAAACCACCAAAGAAATCAAACTATTTTTAGGACTCAGGATACTACCGAAAATTCATACCCGATTTTGCTCGTGTGACCAAACCCATGACTAAATGCCTGAAAAAATGTAATAAGATAAAGCTAGACTCTGAATACATTAACTGTTTCGAAACATGTAAAAACTTACTAACTAACGACCCGATACTTCAATACCCTGACTTTACCAAAGACTTTATTCTTACGACAGACGCCTCGAACGTGGCCATTGGTGCCGTCCTTTCACAAGGACCAGTAGGTTCAGATAAACCCATTTGCTATGCGTCTAGAACCCTAAACGATAGCGAACTTAATTATAGTACTATTGAAAAAGAACTCTTAGCAATAGTATGGGCCACAAAGTACTTTAGACCCTATTTGTTTGGCCGTAAGTTTAAAATTCTTACTGATCATAAGCCCCTTCAGTGGATTATGAACCTTAAAGAACCCAATTCGAGACTGAAACGATGGCGACTTAAACTCAGTGAATATGACTATACCATAATTTTAAAAAAAGGAAAGTATAACATGAACGCCGATGCTTTGTCACGTGTTCAAATAAATAACGAAGAGATTGAATCCCTTTTAAATGAATGTGGAATCGATGTATCAATTATACCTGAACCACCAGGGTCTTCAACTGCTACCATTCACACATCTGCTGAGGACCAATCCTTAAAATACCCATCACTGACGAACCCTTTAATAAATTTCACAGACAAATTTGCTTTATTATCGTAGGTGACATTAAAAGACGTACGACATCGACAAAACCTTTCGAAACACATACACGGACTAACATACAAGTTTCTGAATCTACACTAGAACAAGACGTAACAAACGCAATTAAAGAATATGTCAACCCTAAAATAAAGACCACCATTAAAATAACGCCACCACTAGGCATGTATTCCATAATTCCTATTCTCCAAAGAAATTTTAAGAGTTTTTCTATGAACTTAGTTTTAGCAAAAACTGAGCTAGAAGATGTTAAGGAATATTTGAAACAACAAGAGATTATTAAACATTATCACGAAGGTAAAACCAATCACAGGGGAATTAACGAATGCCACCTAGCTTTATCCCGACGTTACTATTGGCCCAAAATGAAGGAAGACATAACCAAATATATAAATGAATGTACTATATGTGGACAGACAAAATATGACAGAAATCCAATCAGGCCCCAATTTAATATCGTACCCCCAGCCACTAAGCCCTTTGAGATAGTTCACATAGATTTATTCACCGCGATGACTGAAAAATACTTGACGTTCGTAGACTCTTTCTCCAAATACGGACAAGCATATCATTTACGTGACGGTACAGCAGTTAGTATTTTACAGGGACTATTAACTTACTATACACACCACGGTTTACCTCTGACTATAGTGACCGATAATGGAACTGAGTTTACAAATCAGTTATTTTCAGAATTCGTAAGACTACATAAAATTAATCATCACAGGACTTTAGCTAACTCTCCTAACGACAACGGCATAATAGAAAGATTTCATTCAACTTTGCTTGAACACTTAAGAATACTACGACTTAAAGACAAAGACACGCCAACTATTAATCAAATGCCTTATGCATTACTGGCATATAACAGCTCTGTACATAGTTTTACAAAGTGTAGACCTCACGACATTATAAGAGGACACCTTGACCCTAGAGACCCCTTAGATATCGATATGACTGAACACTTAATGCAACAGTATATACTTACACATAGAGACCAAATGAAAACTGTATATGAACTTATTAACAATTTCACGACTGAAAATCGCACAAACTTAATGACTAACAGGAACAAAGATAGAGAACCCGAAGTTGAATACCAACCAGACCAACAAGTCTTTATTAAAAATCCTTTAGCTAATCGACAAAAGTTAGCACCTCGCTACACACAAGAGACAGTTCTTGCCGACCTCCCTATTCATATATACACTTCCAAAAAGAAAGGACCGATAGCGAAATCTCGACTCAAACGTGTACCTAAAACTTACACATTGTTTCAGGTTTCGACTTGTATTACTCGTCCATCTCGCGATGGCATCCGAGATACGACTTGAAAGTCTTGACAATGGACCTGGACTTCTACCTTTTAAACTTGGACCGACTAAACTCATAACACAGTATCACTCCTTCATTCAATATATAGAGCTAAGCGACTTAGAAAACCAACTTGATTCGATTCATAGTCAAATCAACAATTTTAAAAGACAACTCAATAATTTTACCTTGCCTTTGTTTGAACTTCAAATAGATTACTTAAACACTAAACTCATTAGAATAAACTCACAATTGAATACCTTAGAGCCTAACCGCGTTAAAAGAGGATTAGTAAACGGACTTGGATCTTTTATTAAAAGTATAACTGGAAATTTAGACCAATCTGACGCTGAAAAGTATAATAGGGCTATTAAATTGTTAGAAAATAATAATGAAAAATTAGTTGCTGAAATTAATAGCCACGTCAGTCTTAATAAAGACTGGATGTCACAATATTCTCGAATTATAACAAGCATAGTAGATAACCAACAAAAAATAAATGAGACCTTAACTTCCATATTAGACAAAAGTAATCTCTCCGAAATACATTTCGCCAAGTTCGCGCAACTTTTAGCTATAATTACCGAAAACGTAGATGACTTATACTTAGAGTTAGTAAGACTAGAAAATAGTTTAGCATTTATTCGTGCATCGAGCACCCATCATAGTATGTTAAGCATAGATAATTTAGAAAAAATGATAAGTAGACTTAAGGAGATTTATAGCGATAACAAAATATTAGATGCTGATTTAAGAGATTATTATAATGTAATCAAACCTGGTAGCTACTTCATCGATAAGCGTATAGTAGTTATCTTCCAATTTCCTATAATATCACCTAACGATTTTGATTTATATCGTCTCTCAATTGTTCCTAACCAAGCCCACCAAACATTTATACCTCCATATCCTTTAATGGCAACCAATGGAAGATTGTTCATGTACATGGAGGCTGAATGCCCGAAGTTTAGTAGATACCTTCTATGCGAGGAAACAATCAACCAACAGCTACGAGAACAACCCGATTGCATTCAGAATATCATCATCAATCAAGCCCTGGATGAATCATGCAGACCGATGACGATCAATTTCACCAAGGAAGCTATGGAGCAGTTAGATGACCGCCACTACACGCTTGTATTTCCTCAACCAACCAAAGTCGAGTTGAGGTGTGATCGACATGAATTTGTATCACTTTCGGGAAGCTACCTCGCAACCATCCCAGCTGATTGCTCTCTACGAACGGACGAAATCATCATCACTAACATCAACGACGAGATAAAAGGCCAGCCACTGAAAATTACTGAAGTCTCGAACGATTATAAATTAGAAGCAGATGAAATCCCACATATAACTCTCAACACTATCAATCTCAAAAGCCTACAACATTTAGAAGACAGAATCTTAACTCAAAAACCAATCCAGTTGGACCACATAGATACAGCATCATTATATCATACGACGATACCCCTGTATCTTATTGCATTGGGTGCAGCCGTACTTGCACTGAGTATCACCATTCAACGTTATATGCAACGGACAAAAACCAGAGGCACCGCTCAAGGGAAGGACAAGGAACACATCTATGCAGTTCCTGAAGAGATCAGAACACAGGAATCAGTACCAGCAACATTTTCGCTAAAAGTACTCAAATAGTTGCTGCTCTGGGGATGGAGGTGTTACGTGCCTTACCTAAAGGAAGATCGCTGACGCCGCCGCCGCATCGATGCCGTCATTACTCGTGTTTTAGCCTATAGTTCATGTCAGCACTTTTTAATGTAATAGAATTTAATAATTTAAATATCATTCAATTGCTGTTTCCAGAATTGTTCAGTATTGTCTCATTAGTTTAATTTAAATTGTAACTTAGTATTTTAATTAAAGTTAATTAAATTTTGATTTTTTTTGGATCCTTCGGCTGTCTTTGCGTAATTCCCGTAAAAATAACTGATAATGTTAGAAAACTGAGTTTGTTTACATTATTTGTATGGGATTTGACAGATCATTAGGTGTCGACCTGTCGGGATAAAAGTGCAGTTTGTTTCCTCATTGAAGATCCCTATTTAAAAAACAGTTATAACAGGCAAAGCAAGCATGCGTATGTCTTTTTATTTTCCCTAATGTGGCCAAAACTAAAAATAAAACACCAATTTCGTACCATAAAATTTTATTACAATTTGAATAGTGCATATAAAGATCGGTCTATTACTTCACTGGAATGAATCCTCTTTAAATATTGTTCTATTTGAATACAAGAATAAATACAACCTAGTAAATGTATTAACCGGCAATTCCAGCGATTGCCTCCGAAGCAAAGTACTTAACATCAACATCTGGATCAACATTTAATTTCTCCAAAACAGGTTTCACTTGCGGTTGAATAGCCGCAGGGTCCAAGAATGGTGCCATTTTTTGCAACGTTTTGGCAACATTGAATCTCACATTTGGGATGGGATCGTCGGCCATTGCTAAGACTGTTGGCAATAACACTCTTGTCGTTATATCCTTTCCACAGACTTCTGCGAGCAAGTTAATACAGAAGAGGTAAGTCATTCGATGCAAGTAATTTTGATCCCGGGACATTGACATCACTTTAGGAAGGACGTTCTTCTCTGCCCAAACTGCTCCATATTGTTCGACCAGCTTCTTCACATTCAAGGTAGCCGCTTCTCTGATTGCATATACATGATCCAATAACCACGACATGCAAAGCTGTGTGAGTTTCTCATCAAAGAACTCTTGTCCTAATTGTCCGGCCAATAGTGGCATGTGTTCAATGATAGCTAGTCGGACTCTCCATTTAGTATCTTCAGCTAATTCAACGATAGCTGGGAGTAGAGATTGAACGAGTTGTTGGATTCCAATTACTTCGTTAACACATTCGAGGTTAGAAATGATATTGAGTCGTACTTCAGGGCATTCGTCTTTTAGCTGTGTTAAAAATAGTGGCAAGAGGTGTTCGATAGTGTTCTGTCGTCCCACGATGGGGCTGAGTCCCATGATGACTGAGGCAAGGGCAGATTTGACATGCTGGTTGGGGTCACATACTAAATCTTTGATCTGTGGTAAAATCATGGTCATTATGATGTGTTCTTGATGGGCTTTGTCCAAATTCATGCAGAAGTCTTTCACCTGTAAAAAATCAAACAATAAATAAATACAAATTGATTTAAATTAAAAATAACTTTCGGTAGTTTGGCCTCCTTGTGAAGGGTAGATCACCTGCCTTCCCGCCAAGCAGCTCGTAAGAGATGAGCGAAGGTGAAACATGTCATCACCACCACGAAACACCACACAGGAATAGGTAGATAAATTGGTACATTTTTGTGATGATTCAATGAAAACAAATTATTATTTACTACCAGAACACTGTATTATTAGTTTACATCGATGTGGTGTTCCGGTTTGGAAGGTAAGATGGCAACATTTATACATTAGGCTTACATACAGGTTCTAAGAAATGGTATTACAAGAACAGAAACCAAGGTTCGGACAGTGACTCTGAAATGGAATCCATTGGAATTTTGCATTTCCATTTCAGAATCATTGTCCGGACCTATAGTTTCCGTCTTCGGGACTCCATCTCTTACTCATGTATATACGTCTTCATGCCAGATCCCTCACATAGTAGGCAGAGTACTGAGTGTTACTGTAAGTTTAAATTGTAGTACTCACTTTTCCAGCAGCTGCAGCTCGTACTTCAGCTTCTGTGTCCTTAAGCAACGCCTGGAATATCTGAGCCAGGTCAGAGCGGGCTAGCTCAGGACCCACAGCTTGTTGTAGTTCTACAAACC
>DVZQ01000030.1:0-11362 GCA_018237685.1 Pachythone gigas | reverse complement strand
GAACAGGCTAGACGTGAGACCCTTCGCGAAGCGAACTGGCAGGCTAGTTCTCGGATCTCTTGCGATACCTACTGAGGTTGTGCTGACTGTATACAACTCTACGATTTGAGGTGTGGATTGACATATAACAATAGATAACATCATATTTTACTTGCACTAAGATTTGGATTCAATTATAAGTGCCACAATTACTCAAAACCCCAGTCTATGTACTGGAATAGCAACTGGCTTACAGTGGCTTGATTATATAGGTTATACACCTAATTTTAATAAATATTATTCAGGTAAACACCTGAACATATGGCTTTTGTAAGTCAACTCTACAAGAATACAACTACACAAACGTGTTATCATCACGTGTGTTAATAAATCCATAGGCTAACTACCTATCTATCAGGACGATACCTGAATATGGGGCTTTATTAAGCCTTAACATTATTATTACAAGTTACACAGACGTGATTTTCATCACATGTGATATTATAGGCTATGCCTAATTATAACATTATATTCGGCGAAAGCTCGCCAATAGGAACTGTAGTTCATTATGATAAACCGGGTAACTATTGCCCTTGTAGAATAACTATACTGGAAATTTACGTAACCAGCTCTATCAAGAGCTATGATTTATACCGGAATAGTATAGTTGGTTGTGTGTGTTGATATCATACGAATTACCTTCCTATCTCCCTGGTTGAGTGATCCCGGGGACGGCAACTCCTACCAGGTCGGCTGTTACGAAGTGCCGCGAGGAGTGAGCGGCACTTACCCCCCACATTTTTTATTGATCCCATATAGATTAAATATACTTTATAATTGTCTCTTATCTTAACTTAGAATTTATAACTATTGTTGAATTGTTAAGAGGATTCCCTTTATTTGCCTAAATCCTCAGATGGGATTAATATTGATTATGTGCGGGGTGGACTAGATATAAGATCCTTCCTCATTTTCCCCATTATCCTAGTATTTACTTCTCTTTAACGTTGAGTAGTTAGGGTGTCGGTTATTTAAGCTAAACTCTCTAATAACGTAGTAGGAATATTAATAATAATAGTTTGGTTGAGGAGCCGGTATAGTGATGAAGTGTACCTTTGAAAAGAACTAGAGTACTACGAACAAACACAACGTTGGTCCTATAACACTAGACGAATCTCCGAATATATCATTTGGCCTCTAAATCTACTGTTTATTATTTCAAAAAAAAAAAAAAAATTTATGTGCATCCTTGCTGTACACATATATACTTTATATTGGTAGGTACATATAGAGTGTGTATATATGATTTGTGTCGACGCGACTGAGGGGTGACGTTACAATTTGGTGCCGTAGTGACCAGGATATAATCTGGATTGTGGCAATTATTATAAATTAAATCGATTATAATTTTGTGACAAATCATTTTGATTCGTCACAATTTGGCGCTGTGAAATGAGACAATGGTTTTTAAACACTTCATCCCTATATACTGGCTAATCAATCAAAATTCTATAATTACAAATTAATGTGATTCATAAAAAAAAAAAAAAAATATAATAATTAAGTAGAGCAAACTGTTAGGGGTCGGACATGGTTTTGTTTGCTTAACAGTAGCTGGATTACCATTTTATTTTATCTAAACCTAATTAATGATAATAAGTGGGGCTTATACCAAACTGTACTTGCATTATGATGGCCATTTGAAATGTGCAATGTTAATTAAAATACATATAACACTACATGGGTTCTGCGTAACAAACAAGTAGAGTTGATTAATCTAGCTCTGTCTAAACAGGAAAATTCGTGTATTAACTTGCAGAAAATCCGGCTCTAGATCATCAAACGAAAAAAAAATATATATAGACAATACCTAAATTAATAGGAAAGTGTTGAACTTAGTAAGTGGAGAAAAGGATTCAGTGCTAAATTTCAAAATTCAATGCAGAAGTTTCGGATAAAATATATCTGAAGATAATAATCATGCTAGGTACACGATCTAGGAAGGTAGCTGTTCAGAGTCCACACGAGATTCGAAGGCCGAAAAAGAGGGTCATGGAGAATAACAGGTCAAGTAGTACGGTGTCAAATTTACATCTAAAATTAGCTACATTATCAAGGCGGCTGAATATAATGGAGAAGAATAGAAACCATCAGACGCGAAGTGATGATGAACGTACACAGCGAGGGAGCCACGAGATTCGAAGGCCGAAAATGAGGGTCATGGAGAATAACAGGTCAAGTAGTACGGTGTCAAATTTACAACTAAAATTAGCCACATTATCAAGGCGGCTGAATATAATGGAGAAGAATAGAAATCATCAGACGCGAAGTGACGATGAACGTACACAGCGAGGGAGCCCAACTATTTCGTATCAGAGTAGTCAAGATAGATCAAATCCGCCGGTGATAAACCAACCTGATGCTGGCGGAATTCCAAGTACATCTTTGGGGGATACGTTGACTCGTCAGGGGATAAGTACTGATAGAATTCAAGACAGAGTGTGCTATGTGAATGTAACACAGGCGATTAACATAGAAAAGCCTCGATATCCAGGCAGAAATAAAATACACCCTGTCACCTTTATGGAGGACTTAACAGCATGGTTGAAGCGGATGCCAGTCATAGGAAGTGAGGTTGACTCGATTATTGAGTGCCTGGATGGTTCGTCTCGGGATTGGGCAAGGATATACAAGGAGCAGTGGACTTGCTTGGAAGATTTTAAAAGGGACTTTTTTAACACATACTGGGGAGAAGCCGAGCAGAGTGAATTGAGGAGGAGAATAGTGAGTGGCCGTTGGGAGAGAGAGACACAACCTACCATGCTGGGTCACTTCATCTCATTGTCTGGGCAAGCGAAGATGCTTAATTTCCCAATACCGGAAAAACAGTTAATTAATGATATCATGTGTCACTTCCCTAAAGAGGTGCAGTATGCGTGGATGGGCAAAAGTGGAACCCTCTTAGAAGCCACAGAATTCTTACGAAAGCTTGATTCAGTCAACCAAAGGCTGAACCAAACTTCCCAGTCTAGCGTCATGCGGAATGACAAGAAACCGTACAGTTTAAATAGAAGATTTGATAACCGGCTCCGGGACAACAGGGCATATAAACACAAGGAAGGTGTAAACAACAGAAAGCAGAACGAAGTACCAGCGGTTAATAATATAATTAATAGGTCAAGTGATAATGTAAGGAATTCTGAAATTGTAGTAGATCAAACATTAGATTTAAACTAACAGTTGCCGATGATGAGTGCCCAGATTGTCTGGCTATGCACAATCATCCTGTAATCAATATAATTCATGGGACTTTATCTTTAGAGTAATTTAACTATACAATAGAGCATATTGAAGGTAGGGATAACATTGTTGTTATTGTCCACCGGGCTATAGTAGCAGGAGGAGGAAGCAAGTTGTCCCGATACATTTAAGTCTGAGTTGCTGTATGAGGGACCTTATATAATCACAGAGGCACCTTTTGCAACTGTCTATACCTTGATGTGCCCTGACACTAAGAGGATAAGAGGAAAACTCAATGTAATCCACTTGGCTAAATCCTACCTGTAATTAACAGAAGGAGAATAAGGGAAAAGAGGGAATTAGGCTAAATTCAATCTATCCTTACTAATGCCCGAATATCATAACACAGGTTTTCCCTAAATAACAATTTTAGTACCGAGTATTTACTTAAAATTGGCATGAGTTAATATATATAGTTGAGTCTTAAACTATTTTGCTATTGTAAATTCTAGGAGCCGTACGGGTGCGTAAGGATCGGGGCGGTTGGCGCTCGCTGCTCTCCGTCTACCCTGTAGGGGAGTCTGGCGTAAAGATATGTATGAAACCGTGTTACTAGCATTAAATTCGCGTACCTCTTAACTAAATAGTAAAAAGTATGATGAATTCATTATCGGGCAATTAGAACATAAGGTATTAACAATTATTCTTATTTTATTAATAAAGGCTTAACATATGTTAATGTCTCGATAGGATTACATCATAATAAATGAAGAAAACCATAGTAAAGGAGTTATTCGAGTGTAAAGGATGTTATGTTGGTACTAACCGTATAATCCACTTTCATGCTATAATAATGTTGCGATAAGTCCAAAAGCCATTGTGAGTTGTGGCGATCATTAAAATACTCAGTATCATTTTAACATGCTATTGTTGTGAGTACTTGGCTAATTGGGTTTTGAATTTACTTATAGATAGATAGATCCCTTGTAACCCTGAACTCATAATCGTAACAACCTAAGCTAAGCTTATCGGTTATCAAGTTAATCTAAGTAGGTAACTGAGAAAGGAAAGCCAATAATTTTGTATCTGTCTGTCGTTGGAGAAGCATTAAGGTAGCACGACCTGTATGAGTTAGGTTAAGTCCGTAGGTTAAGGTAATGTTGCAAATAAGGAAATAAAATAATAATAAATAAAAGAAAAAAATTTTAGTTGGGACAGGGTTGAAACCTGCGTTTGGCTGTAGGCCAGAGGCACAAAACCTCAAATATTATTGTATAAAGGTAGGTCTAAACGATAAGGAAATTAAAATATTACCGTAACTTCATAGATAATACCCAGAAAAGCCATTGCAAGTTTCAACTCTGTAGAAGGGGGATAACACAACTTCGATTGTGATTTCAATCTTTTTTTTTTTTCCTCTTAACATGAATCTATCATTTGACTTCAAATAAAGAAAGTAATTGCTTACACGGATATAAGTAAATCACCATTTAAGTTGTTGGGGAGCAGGGTGGTTATCCTCTAGATTTTAGACAAGATGATGACTTGAATCAATAATTTATTTATCCATATGTAGAGTGGGTGAGTCAGTTGTAAATTCTATTCAAATTTAACCGTTAGATTTAATTTAAATATAATTTAGGGGGCAATTGTAACGGACCCACAGGTCTCGTGATAGATGAATAAATAAATACCTTCACGCTGGGGATACGCGGCTAGGTGGAGGCGTAGTGAAAACCTCAAAGTTAATATCAGGGCAATATGGTTCAATTTTATTGATTGCATGGGCCATCAAAACATTCTTAATGGTAGTACATATAAAGTGGCGTTGAATTCTGTTTGCAGTAAAATCGAAATATTTAAATAATGATGTAATATGGAAATAGGCATGTGATGAGAGAAAAAAAAAGATATCAGATACGGACGTTATACATTCTAAATATTAGTGAAACATTCTTAATTATTACCACATGCGTTAGTTGAGTCCAGACAAAGGAAGTGGTTTTGGGTACCGAGAAGTTCGAAAATTACTAAACTAAGATAAACAAAGCTGACACTTCGAGGTGAATTATTGACATGAGAACAGAGATTTAAACTTGTGCAAGGGTAAGAATAATGAATTGCACATGTTTGTTCCTTGGAAATGAAGAGGTGCTCAACCTTGGGCACGGGAAAAAGCTAAATTAACAATTATTTTAATTTGTTACTAGTACGTATTTTTAATGATATCTCGGCCGTGTAGTAAATTAAGTTAGAACTGGGAGCGGTTAATTAGAGAAAAGGTGTAATTATGGTATTGGCGGAAGAGACTACGAGAGAAGGGACCCTTCTCTCTCAATTCGTTAAGTTATGTCGGCAAAGGTTTGAGATAGGTATCGAGTAATAGAGCTGGGTAGTAGTATAAGTATAGAAAATCAATAATGGATCTTTATTGAAGCGGTGTGATTCAGCTAGGGAAAATGATACTCTAGGTATTTATACGGGAACGGTTCGTATTAAGTTGATACATACAATATTCTTTACATTGATTAAAATGCACGGGTTCGGATATGATGTATTTATATGTAGTAGTATTTCTAAGCATCAAGAGTAAGCGAGGATTTTGTAGAGTTGTTAGAAAATCAAACCTTGTTAATGAGAATTAATTACGGTAGTTGATCGGTGTTATGCGATTATTGTAGTTGAGTGTGTAATTTATACGAATAGTTAGGGAATATTACTAGTACAGAAACATAAAGGTTGACAATCTATGGTGAGACCCTTGTTTCATAGAAATGCGAGTTCACTTAAAGGCGACAGTCTATTGCACACGTGTTAACAACCCTTGTTTAAGTTTTTGTCGCTGACCGTTTGGGACTCGTAGTGTAATTGTGCGAGCGCAGATTTTATGACGATAAAAAAAAAATGGTAGAGCAAGCGTGGGAGATGATTTTGGCGCCTTCAGCAAGGGAAGCGCGTAGGTAGCGGGGGGCAGGGTTTTGGCGTCGGGTTTATATAGGACACGAGAGAGATAATCGGGGACTCCTTGCGCAATTTTGTTAGAGTATGGTCACTGGCCATAGAAGTCTGGTTTAATTAACAGGAAAGGAAAACTCCCTCCTTAGATTTTGCTATTGTATTCTATAGTGTTAGTGATTGTATAAGTTTAGAGCCAGTGTCTAAATTATAATTTGGTAAGTTTTAGTTTATAGTGCTTATTTAATATTAAATTTAAATTAGGAAACTAATAATCTTACCAATCGTTAAAGTTGTATTGTTAAAACCTGAATCATTAATCTAAATTATAAAGAGTACCGATTCTTTTAGATTAATAACAGAATATTTGAGATTGTTAATTGATTTTTTAGTAAATATAGATAACGTGACGATAATAAGGTCCGGTTCGATTCCCGGATGAGACAGATATTGTTGTGGCGATTATAGACTACAGTATTATTATGTTTGAGAGCTGCTTATTATAGACGTCATTTGGGTTCGAATCCCGGTGGGGGCAAGCAACTGTTTATTGAGTCAGATATTTTCGTTGTACGATTGGGATATAGCTCTTGAATTAATGTTGAAGGAATGTTAAATACAACGAAGGACAATTCGTTTGCAAAGGAATTAAATCCAGGCGAGTTGTTGAACCAGAACACTTATTGTAATTTTGTTATTCTCTTATAGCTGGGGAGACCAGGATAAGTAACGCATGTTAAGCAATGACAAATTGCGTATTTTATAGTATTTGCATGTTCACTGTATTAATGCCATATATGTGTTTATAATCTAAACATCGTGTACACTTATACTATCGCAAGGGTAAATACGAGTCTAGTCTATAAAGTCCTATTTTAGATGTGAGAAGGGGTCGAGATTTGTAATTAGTCACAATCGAGTCTATGGTTGATCGTTTTATTCGCAGTTTAAGGTAACAAAAGCCTACAGATTTGTTCATGAACTTCTAAAGTCTCAAGCGAAGTGATATGCTAAATATGTAGGGATGACTTTGACATTGGCCAATCTAATGACATACTAGAGACGTTAGTGTAATTATATGTAGTATATTTTGTGTAAGTATATGTAGTATATTTATCAGAGATCTTGGAAATTCATGACTCGGGTCTTGTATTTAAAGGAAAGGCGGCTAGTTAAAACCTTCAGGTTAAGTGAAGACCTAATGTCAATTTGAATATGTAGATATGTACCCGTATAGGTGTGTATGTACAAATCAGTGTTATAGATGTAGGTAATGGTTATTTTGATTAAAATTTGTACACATGTGGATGATCCCTGTAAAGACAGCCTACTTGTTCGAGACATCTTAAACATTCCAGCTACTCCGGAACAACGAGGAAGGTGGCGTACCGCAGCATTATAGCAGGGAACGAGGTGGAAGCTTGGCGGTAGAGGCGCTGTGTAAGCTGGTTGGTGGTAAGGAGACATCTCCGGTGAGTCCTTGAGAATTTATATAGCTATAAGAAGACTCCGAGAGGCCGCCCTGCCCAGGCATCTGTGAGGAGAGAATCGTTGGTTAACAGTACTATGAGTGACTGATGGGCTATTGATACTATATTAGGGATATGTGTGTTCTCGCCTGCTAGCCGCCCTCCATGAAATGAATAACGAATATAATATGACTAAATTTTATTGTGCGTATGTTATTATATGTTAAAGAAGACATTTACTGAGTCAAATCTTAGAATGTTGCAAGAAATTAATATCGTGAAGAATTAATTTATGATCTAAGCTTTAAGTTTTGTTACCAAAATATCAGCTTCAAAATCGAGTATCATAGAAGTCACCTGTCAATTAAGTAGAAGTAAAGTAATACTAAACTGGACTCTCCAGTAAAAATCACCGGCGCCGAGGACAAACCGAACACTAAACGTTTGTATTTGAATAATCCCCGGTGGGTATTAATTGTAGTGAGGTTTTGTGAGTTAGGGCATAAATTAAGTTGTAGGTAGGCCATATTTAAATCAAATTTTGTAAATTCTTGCCCCTTGTGTAGCTTGGAAAAAAGATCCTCTATTCTAGGAAGTGGACACCTATCAATATTGAGTGCTTTATTCAAGGTTACGGAATAATCTCCGCAAACCTTTATTTCGCCATTAGGTTTTAAAACCGGTATAATAGGGGTAGCGAATTCGCTGTGGTTAGTTGGTTCAATTATTCCTAACTCTAAAAGTTTATCTAACGCCTCATCCAGCTTTGGCCTCAACGCTAAAGGTACGGGCCGCGCTTTAAAAAAAATTGGCTTAGCATCTGGTTTTAACGTTAGTTTAACCTCATAATTTTTAAACGTGCCTAAATTACCGGAAAAAACCCTATTATACTTTTTCAATAAAAATGATGGTTGATCGTCCTCGATGAAATGTAAACTACAAAAATTTATATGGAATTTATGCAAAAAATCACGGCCTAAGATAGGAGTCGGGGATATTTTACCACAATAAGGAATAACATAGATCTCTAAATCACAAACGTTATTATTATAAGAGAAGAAACCGGTAACGTTATGTAACCCAGGGGCTGAATGATTTGTCCGCTGTAACTATGTAATTTTATTTTAAGCGGGTGTAATTTATTTTTACTAAAAAAACGCTTATAAAAATATTCCGACATTGCCGATACTGCACTTCCGCTGTCAACCTCACATTCCATGCCTTGGTCTCCGATTTTTACGTTGGTAGTAAAAGGTTCCCCATTATTACTTTTAATGTTAAAACAAGACACGTTACCTTCAATCTCCACCGGTGCTTCCGTGGTCATATAATGGTTAGATTTGTTCCTATCGTTGGCTTTACACATTTTTTTAAAATGTCCTTTTTTTCCGCATTTTTTACATACGAATTCTTTAAATCTACACTTCACTTTATTGTGACTGAAATAGCCACACACTTCACATCGCACTTTGTTACGACCTGCATCCGTTTCAAGCCGGGTCGCGCGCTCCAACGCGAACAACTCGCGCGGTGCCAGCGCCTGCCCGCCCGAACCACTTCCCGTCGCCTCAGCCGCCGCTGTCTGTGCACATCTCACCGCTTGCGCCAACTCCAATGCTTGGCTAAAAGACAGTTTTTCGGGATCTTTTGTCAGTAGTCTTTCCCGTTCTTTTTCGTTTTCCAGCCCCAACACAAATTTATCGCGTAATACGACCTTGAGTTCTGCCTTAAAATTGCAGTGTTGAGCTAGATGACGGACTCTGACCGCCCAATCCGAGAGACTTTCTCCGAGTGTCTGTTCCGCTTTATAAAAACGATAACGCTCGGCAAACACACACTTCTTTGGCTGAAAATGAGCATCCAGTGCGGCAATTAGCTTGGAAAATTCACATTTATCTAATGTATCCGGGTAAATCAAGTCAGCCACTAAGCCAAACGTTTCTTCACTGAAGGCGGTAATTAACAACGCTCGCTTCTTGATAAATTTTGAATCTTCCTCTCCGACGCCATTTGCAATGCAATATTGCGTTAACCGTAATTTAAAATTACTCCACTCCTGTGTGCGGTGGTCAAAAGATAAAATTCTTCCAACTCCTTGTGCCATTACGATCATATATCGCCGAAAGCCACGTAAGTTTGAATCTTCGTCGCCAATTTATAGTGTTTTAAACACGGGAACACAGTAAAACCACAGTTGTTTCTTACGTCGTGTATTACAGACTGGCGGTTAGCCATCGGAATTCCGATTACCCTCTTTTAATAGACTACAATTTTGGTGTTAAGTCAGGATAGAATGTGAGTATAGAGTCTTTCTTTCTCACAAACACTGATTGATAATTGTCGTTTTCCATTTTATAAAGACACATCCCATCTTTTCCCAGTTCCTTAAACGCCTTAGTCGCAGAAACTAAAATAGCATCAGCATGAAGGTTATACGCATACCCATTTGGGCACTTAACTTTCACTTTCCCATCTTTTCTTAAATATTTCATTCCAAACGTGTAAACAGGTGGCTTAATATCTAATTTATTGCACAGAGATTCATTATCCCAAATTGCACCTGCCTATTCATGCTCTTGAGCTTCAACATACCTACCTACAAAATGCATACCACCTAATCCTAACTTATCTGGTTCACCACAAAAAATATGTCCAACCGCTATAGTTTCTTTTTCAGTTCCGCTATTTGTAAACCAAATCTTAGTCAATTCATCTTTAAACAACCCCAAGCCTGCATTTGGTGTAATCACTTGATGATCGAGTTTACCGTATATCTTTTTCACCACTTCTTGATGCTGCGGACAATCAAGCAAAATTCTGAAATCTTCTTCATCAGGCTGTGTTCCCCAATCTCCACAAACTCTTAATACTCCTCTATCAAAATCAGTCAGCTCTGGAAGTAGTGGAATATAGTCTGTATCTGAATAATTTGTTTTGAACAATGGCTCAAATTTAATTTGTGAATTTCTATTGTTGAAGTACTGCTCCTTAATGTAAAAAACAGATCCTATTACTGGTATTATTAAGCATTAGATTAATTTAGCTGCTTTCGACATAACCACAACACACCGTATAAAAAAACTAAGGTACAAGCAACAGCTTAAAAAAGTTTTAATTAGATGTTAATCGCAGTGCGGCAACTCCCGCCATTTCATCACCACTGAGCCAACTTAAAAATGCTCCCCCACCAGTTGAAATATATGTAAAATCTTTATCAGTAAGACCTGCAGCGTTTACTGCAGATAGGCTATCCCCTCCTCCTATTACGCTGGTTAATTTTCCTTTGTACGTTAAATTACTTACCACTCTCATCACCTCTACTGTACCATTTGCAAAAGCTGAATGTTCAAAAACACCAATAGGTCCATTCCACAGTAGAGTTTTACTGCTAAACTTACTAAAACTTACCTAAAACTTTAAGCACAATAAATAGTATAATATACTATTTATTGTGCTTAAAGTTTTAGGTCCGATATCTAAAATTATATCACTGTCCAAAATGGATTCAGTTTTTACCATTTTTGCCTCGTTGGTCGAGTGGTTAGCGTACACGCCTAACGACGCCGATCGACAAGACCCGGGTTCGAATCCCGGCAGGGACAGATGTTTGTGTGATGAACACAGATGTCTGTATTTCTGGGCTTGGATGTTTATTAAATTTATTCCAGTATTTATATATGTATTTCTATGTATTAGTATCGTTGACTAACACCCATAAC
>DVZQ01000029.1:0-12113 GCA_018237685.1 Pachythone gigas | reverse complement strand
TTCTAAATTTGATACGCTGCTTCCGATCGCATAATCAAAAACTAATTTATACTTTCTAATCTTATTTCATCCAACCAGGCCCTTTTATACGCATAACATGGGATAAATTTGTACTTTATATCTATTTTGTACATTTAAGGCATTTCAAATCTTCCATATATTTTTCTTGCCCATGTTTTTTTTTCTATAATTTCTATTTGTTAATCAGAACCATCAGAAAGCAAAGACGTGAAGGAATGAGAATAAACAATTGTAAATCACCCTTTTAAAATTAAAAAACATAAGTATGATGTCAATTTGTCGTTTAATTTGTTAGAAATTATATTCAAGACTCAAATAAGTTACAAAATTGTAAAAGTTCACGAAACAAGGACCAATAAATTGAAAAAAAGGTACAAGGAAATATGATAATTTAATGAATGAATTGATTAAGAGCTTAGTATTTATTATTAGTGTTACAATTTGATTATGGAATAAAAACTTATTGAAATTGATAGGTATGGAAGATAATTGTAAAGAGCTTATAGTTGTTTTTTATAGGATGATACTAAGACATTGTATTGTTTTAGAATTTTATGAAATGGAATAAATTAGCTATGACTTCGAAACGATTTGTCTATATGTGGATATTAAATTGTTTTGCTTGTAGATTATGTATTTGAAGATATCATTGAGACTGTCAAAATAAATTTATAAATTGTCTTATTGTTTACAAGATATTTAATTACGAGAAAATGAATGGAGTATTTAAATATACTGAGATACAAACTGAATTTTACAGGATTAATCTTAGATAATAGAACATACACGGATTATAATGAACTTTTACGATTATTTAAGTATAGAATTCTATTTTTTCTTTAATTTTATAGAATACTATTACACTGGCTTAACTGATTTTTTGAAATCTATAAACAATAAAATTCTATTAAATTCTTATAAATTACATACATTGGGATTGTATTTAACACTAATGAATTACAAACGATGGGATTATTTTTATTTTAAAGAATCATTTAATACTGAGATTGTCATAATGTTTATAAATACACGTACATATTGCGATTGTTAATTTTTAAAATATATTAAATAGGATTATTTAAATTATTATGAATGACATACACTGATATTGTTTTAAATTTTTGAAATCTAACAACGATAAAATGATCTTTGATTTTATCTTGAATTTTTGAATCTAAAAACATTAGGATTATCTTTATTTTTAGTGATACCCCGAATTGGAATTGTCTTCACAGTTTAGATTTTAATAAGCTCGAAGTATTTTAATGCCTTATACACTGTTATTATCATCAATTTTTTGTAATTACACACAATGGGAATGTTTTTAATTTTGAAGAATTACGTGTACGGGATTGTCTTTAATTTGTGGATCTTCATGCACTAAAGTTTTATAATTTTTGTCATTTAAATACACTAGGTTTGTATTCAATTTAAGTGATTACATACGCTAAGAATGCCTTTAATTTTAAATGCATTGTAATTATTTTTGTAATAAAAATTGGAAGACCACGGAGACTATGACTTTGTATTAGTTCAATACACTCTCTATATCCATTAAAGTAAAACAAAATATTTTTTTGAGGAAAGAATAGAACTTATCTTTAAAAATTTATTAAATTCAATTTGTTTACCTTTTTCATTCATTCCAATTATTTTTTACAAATAAAATCAAAATTTCTTGTGTGCATCTACTTATCATACATTGAGTTTTTTAAAACATCATAAAAATTGTCTAAAGAAAAAATAAAATACTGTTTAAATTTGTTGTTTCTAAAAACTCATTTATTATTTGTTAAATTAGTTGATTTAAGTGACCGATAAAATAAATTACAGATTTAAATTATGTAAAATAGTAATGAACATAGATTACTTTTGAAAACAAAAAAAAGTTGAAATCTAATACAAAGCATTAAACATTTTCAAATATCTACAAACAAGTCAATAGATAGTAAAAATTTTAATTTAGGTATATTTTCTTTTTATATAGGTTTAGTTATTAGACTCACAGCTAGCAGTTGAAGGGGCTAAGGATTTTGAATCAAGAGTTTCTGACGGCTTACATACTTCTTGGAAAATACCATCAGAAATGTCTCCTCTCGAGTGTCATCTTAAGCACCTTGGTTTGGACATATGCTCGGATTCGGTTGTCTATATCTATGTCCTTCCTATAGCTTCGGTAAAAAATTGTCACCAATCCGTCCCAGGTCATCACGTACAAGACTATCTTTGTTCTAATCTTATTAAGAGCTCAAACATAATTTGCGAGAAAGTCATATTTGTGTTTCTTCTCGACTTCTATAGCTCTAAGATTTGCAAAGCTTGTTATGCCAACTTCCACGATTTGAATTTCTTTCTTATTTTTGCCAAACACAAAGATGTCAGGAGTCAATGAATATAAACATATTTAATACAGATAATAATGTTTCTTAAACTTTTAAACTCCCAGCGAGGCTTTTAGACTTAGTAGTCACCGAGTTTAGCTCTAAACAAGTTACTCCCTCGTCGCTAATCAAATCTTCAAGATTTCCATTTCTCCTAAAGTCCATGGAGATGCTCTCGAGGATCTTTCTTAGAACCAGAGCTTGAATGTACGTCTGAGTCAATAGAAAATTTATAATTTATTATGCTTTGAAGACCTACAACAAAATTTGTTATTTTTTACCGTTGTAAGGATATACTTACCTGGTGTTCATTAGGGTTATAATTTCAAAATGCAGGATAGAGATGAAAAAGTCTTTAATTTTTACGTAAGCCAGAACAGTATTACTAATGGTTGAATTTGGTTTAGTTTTACCTTCATTAAGATTATGACTAAGCGATTCGTTTTATTGTTAAAAAAATCTCTGAAACACCGCGATAAAACTTGTTGCAGATCATGAAAACAAAGGTTTCATTGTTTATTAAATCAAAATTAAACCATTAATAGCAATTTTAACGTTAATTTTCTCATAAATTAATCTAGTTTTCATGTTAGAGTCTTTTACGCATTTTTCTTTTCAAAGCCTTGTTTTACATACAAGATGAACTTCTAAACGCAAATTTGGGCTTTTACAACTAAAACTTAATCGCATTAAAATGTTTTCTATTCTTAACTCGTGTTTTTATTTTTTTCCAATTTTTTTCTCAGAGTTTTTTCCCTAGTGAGGTTTTACAAAATCCGAAAATTCGAAGAAATTTTTACAATTTTTTTTTATTAAAAACAGTAAGTTGTAATTGTAGAATTCACAATATCTTTCTCTCCGGTTCTATAGTGATCTATATATTGCTTTTTAAACAAATTTTTATTAAAACATACATTTGACTATCAAAAGCACATATGACTTTTAATTACATATCTTGGATCTTGAACAGCTTATGTTTCGGTGGTTTTCGTCATTCAAATCTTTGTAAATTAAAATATTTTTTTTTTTAAATTAGTTTTGTAATATTAAGCTATAGGAGACAAACACATTTTTTGACAAAAAAAGACAAAATATGTTAAATGTAAAACAAACAACAATGGTTTTTCTATTTTCTCTTAAATTGATATTTTGCCTTCAGCTCTTGTTATTAATTAAAATCACAACATAAAAATAGATTTCATGGTCTAACTTTGATACTAAATAGTTGATTTTTACATTTTCTCCTCAGTCGTCACAATAATCAATAAAGTGATTTTTTTGCACTTTTCGAAGTTTCCCCTAGTGAAGTTTTTCAAAATTAAAAAATGTTAAGAAATTTTGAAAAATATTTTTATTAAAAACAGTAAGTTGTAATTGTAGAAGTCACAATATCCTTCTCTCCGACTCTATAGAGATCTATATGTTGCATTTTAAACAAATTTGTATTAGAACGTACATTTGACTATCAAAAGCACATAAAGCAACAATTTACATGTATTGTTTTTTATATAACTGATGTTTTTGCGTTCCTCATGATTCAAATTGCTATAATTAAATACATTTTTTTTTTAAATTAGTTTTGTAATATTAAGCTATAGGAGAACAACACATTTTTTGACAAAAAAAAATAAAACTTTTTAAAATTAAAAATAACAACAATGGTTTTTCTATTTTCTATTTAAATTATTTTTTTCCTCATTTTTTACTCACAGGCTTCCTTAGTCCATTAAAATTATGAAACAAAACAAGGTGCTATCAACAAACATTACAACAAAATGATTTGTTTTTACAATATTCAATAAAATGATTTCGAAACATCTTAAGAATTTCCCCATGTGAAGTTTTGTAAAATAAAACTAAAATTCAGAAAAGGAGCATGAACACATACAATCTTGTTCGAATTCTTATTATAGGCCAACTAATTAAGTTTAAATTTTTATTGATTAAATTTTTTTACAAAGACATCAAAAAAACATCCATTCTATGAAATAAATACAAACAAATTTTAGCAGTTTTGTGATTTTATAAAATGAATGTAAATCTTAAGAATCTAAATAAACAAATTTTTATTTTATTTTATTTTTTTAATTAAACTTTTTACATTTACTAAGTAGTTCTAGCAGAAATAGAAGAGTAGCTTGGGCTAATTCTTAATAACTTTGGATGGGTACAGTGACTTACATTACAGTAACGACTAAAAACCTTACGATCATCTCTAATTTAGTTGAGCCATACATTTAGTCTTCGATCATGAAAAGTATCTTCTTGCTTAATTTAGGCGAAAAGAAATAACTTTTAATTTTAATGATGATGGCGATGATAATATTCTAAATAATAATCCCAAACTAACTGTATTAAATACAAATGTTCTAAATCCTCTCCCTCTTCCTTCTCCATCTGAAATAATTAATGATATTTCACAATACACAGGCTTCTCTTTATCACATAGGCATTCCTTAAATAAAAAAATAATAATAATAATAATACAGTCCTTGGTGTTAATGGTTTCTTATATGCAGCTAATCATGTTTTTCGTTGTTTAAAATAGTAAAGCATTGTTTACAGTACATGACTCTTATTATAAAATATTCCTTAGAACAAATATGCCTACAGTTGCTCCTTACCGTACTTTATTATCCAAACTTGTATCCTCTAATGACATAAAAATACAACAAAAACATACAATCACTTACTTTTTATGTCACTGATGCTGTTAACATCTTTACTTATATATCCTTGATGATGTTAATACCTTTACTTACTTCTTCTATCTATTAAAATTATTTGTATTTGTTTCTTTTACATAAATTTTTTTACAAAATCATAAACCCTTCCATTGTTTAAAATTTTAAATTAAAAACAAAATTCCAGACACGAAAGGAGATGTACAATTATGTCCCTAATTACAAGAATTAAATAAAAAAGAGGGTCTAAAAATTTCTAACTAGAAACGATAGGTTTAACATGACTACTTTGGTTGGTCATGAAATAATACTGAAAAATGGGATTGTCTTTATAAAGATATTATTATGAGAATGTAATTTAGTACCTTAACAGGAATACAAGGATTTCAAATACTAAGATTTCTGTTAATTTACACTTAGATTCTTTAAAGAATTACTTCTACAAGAATTACCGTTTATTTTTCTACTGTGGTTATCTTTTTTTCATAATACTGAAAGACTATGACTTTGTGTTAGTTCAATACACCCTCTGTCTCCATTAAAGTAATACGAAATTCTCATTCATTCGAGAAGAGCAGACGACTTATCATCACAAAGATTTTATTAAATCGTTTCTTCCAAATATTTTTTTTGCTTTAAAAGTTTTAAGATCAAAATTAAATTTAAAATTCCTTGTGTGTATCTACTTATCATTCTATAAATTCTTTTAAATATCATAAAATTGTTACAAAATATAGATTAATTCCATCCAAGAAATAAAATGCTATTTTTATCCAAGTTTTTGGGACTTAGAAAATCTTGTTTTAATTGCGGACAATAAATTAATTAAATTTTTTTATTTATGTTACTTAAAGTGACTATTAAGATAAACTTATAACTCAATGTAAATGTAATAAGATTGTGTTGACTTAAAAGCTATTTAAACTTTAATTTTAACTATTCAAAGGCATGTCAGGACATAAAACATTCTCCAAAGATCGTAAAGCAAGATAAAATGAGTTTTACAAATGTTTGTGACCCAACGAAGTCTTGCACTAATTTTCTCCTCATCCTACCAAATCCAATATATCAGCTACCATTTATTTTAGGAGTTATATTTTTAAATTTTTGAAATTTCATTCCTCCTTTGTCTTGATAATTTTTTAAATTTCCAAACAAAAATAAATTAAAAAAATAATTTTTAAAACCCATACAATTAGACAAATTGGCCAGTGATAATATTATTTTAAGTAATGAATTCAATAGATGAGAAACGTGAAGGCTTTAACACAGATTTAACAAAGAATACAACAGATTTTAATTAAATACTTACGTCTAATAGAAGGTGTACCCAGCGACGTGATAGTTAATCTTGTTCAAGGATGGACATTAGGTGTGTTTCTATAGGTAAGAGGATATTTAGAGAATAGAATAATGAAAATTCTCAAATGAACGGAACTTTAACAGAAGCATTCGTGAGATTTGATACGCACTAAAGAATAGGCATATAGGGTTGTATTTTCAGATAAATGGTTTCATTATATTCAATCTTCATTGTCTCAATTCATTTTATAAATATTTTTAAAAAATTCAATAATTGTAGGACAAGTGTGTTTTTTTAAACATTTATAATTAGGGACAATTAAGTTCTTTTAAACATTAAATAGCTGGATGACAAGTGGGTTTTTAAAACAGTTAATTTCTGGATGACAATTGTGTTCTTTTAAACATTAAATAGCTGGATGACAAGTGAGCTCTTGATTGTGTCTACTTAAATTTTGTATTCCATTGTGGTTTGCCTATATTTCTGAACATGGATACTTGTAAATGAGGATAATAACGTAAGAATTATTTTAAAGATGATAAAAGATTTTTACAGCATTTAGAAACATATTTACCACATAATTACAGACTTTACAACCACCTTAATGTTTTCTAATAAATTAAAAAATCGATTTTTAAAAGCTTGTTACTTGTTATAAATAGTAGTTACTTGTATTTTATTAAATAAATCATTGCAAACAACTAGTTTAATTTCTTATTTTTCTCTATTTTTACCTTTTACATCCTTTAAATCTTCAAATATTTGTTCGTGTTATAAACAGGAGTTGAACTAGAAAAGTTGTCAAAAATACGATGATCTGAAAAGTAGATAATTACAGCTTTATAGATCTTGAGAGTAGAATTTATGAATATAACTTAATTGATACGAATATTTAAATGTTTAATTTGTAACTCAACTGTTTTAAAAGCTTTAGTAAACCATTTTTTTCTTGATCATAGATTAATGTTAAGTATTTACCATTATAAACAATTAACTTGTTGTGGCTTAATGGGAAGATTTTACTTGCTGAAACACTGATAAATTTTTTACACGGGTTCAAGGTTTAGTTTACCCTTTTTTTATAAGAAAAAACTGTCTATTAGACTAAATTAATGTTTATTCTTTTCTTTGCAACAATTTAATGCACATTATCTCTAGACACTCGTTAAACCTTGATTGATACACCAATATTGCATTTAGTTTGTCTATTCGATGATAAAATTCAAAATCTTTCTTCCTATTCTTGATCATGCATTTTTTGTTGATGGTTTCTTTAAAAAACTGAATTCAACAATAAGAAATGAATGTGGACCACATGATCATAAAACATATTAAACTAATATTGAGATTACAAAAGCTATAATTTAATTAAAAAATTCCTAATTTGACTGGTTTCTATTGGTTTAATCTGAAATATGTTTTAAGTTAATTTTTAGATCAGTTGCTACAATACTATAAGGCTTACGAGACTTTTTTTTGAATTTACCCCGCTTTGTAAATGTTTCAGTTTTAATTTCTCTTTATGGGCCATAAGGGTAGTTCAATTTTGAGAAACAAAAAATAACATTGAGATACATAGTTACAGTCTGAAATGTTCCAAAAAAGGCTCAATCGATCGAAAAACTACGAATAACCCTGTACTGAAAGTATAAGAACCGTCCGAAAACCTTTTAGAGAAGTAATCGCAAAAAATCAGTTTTTTGCTGAAAATCAGTAAAAATCATTACCTTTTAAGTACTATGAAGAACTAAAAACTAATACAACTAATAGTTACTCTTAATTGCTGATATGTTTAGTGTTTGTCTTGTTCTTTAATTGCATAATTGTAATAAAATTTTTTCAAAATTAATTTTTTTTAAAGTGAGTTTCTGGAACAAATGAACATACACAAGTACTTCAAGACAATAAGTACTCTAACTATTGATTTTTAACTAAACCGAGGATGGTACTTTTTTTGACACTTAGGCTATTTTTTACTTTTTTTTTCACAAAAAGTCTAGGTTTAAAAACGTTTCATGAAAAAGTATCAAATTAAAATATCTTACTTTTATTTTATTTACAAAGAATAATTTCTGTATCTTTGTTCTAATAATATTTTATGGCTCAAAAAAAAATTTATTTTTTTTAATCAATTTTTTTTGAAAAAGCTTCCCTACCTACATGGTCAGAACATGGACATATATAACTTGTTGTGGCTTAAAGGGATGATTTTACTTTCTGAAACACTTAATTATTTTTTACACGGGTTCAAGATTTAGTTTATCCTTTTTTTATAAGAAAAAAACTGTCTAGTAGACTAAATTAAAGTTTATTATTTTCTTTGCAACAATTAAATGTACATTATCTCTAGACCCTCGTTAAACCTTGATTGATACACCAATATTGTATTTAGTTTGTCTATTCGATGATAAAATTCAAAATCTTTCTTCCTTTTCTTGATCATGCATTTTTTGTTGATGGTTCCTTTAAAAACAGAATTCAACAATAATGAATGAATGAGGACCACATGATCATAAAAAACGATAAACTATTATTGAGATTACAAAAGCTATAATTTAATTGAATAATTCTTAATTTGACTGTTTTCTATTGGTGTAATCTGAAACATGTTTTACGTGACTTTGTTTTATTAGTTGCTACAATACTATAAGGGTTACGAGACTTTCTTTTCTAATTTTACCCCGCTTTCTAACTGTTTCAGTTTTAATTTCTCTTAATGGGTTATAAGGGTAGTTCAATTTTAAGAAACAAAAAATAATATTGAGATGCATAGTTACAGTCTGAAATGTTCCAAAAAATTCTCAATCGATCGAAAAACTACGAATAACCCTGTACTGAAAGTATAAGAACCGTCCGAAAACCTTTTAGAGAAGTAATCGCAAAAAATCAGTTTTTTGCTGAAAATCAGTAAAAATCATTACCTTTTAAGTACTATGAAGAACTAAAAACTAATACAACTAATAGTTACTCTTAATTGCTGATATGTTTAGTGTTTGTCTTGTTCTTTAATTGCATAATTGTAATAAAATTTTTTCAAAATTAATTTTTTTTAAAGTGAGTTTCTGGAACAAATGAACATACACAAGTACTTCAAGACAATAAGTACTCTAACTATTGATTTTTAACTAAACCGAGGATGGTACTTTTTTTGACACTTAGGCTATTTTTTACTTTTTTTTTCACAAAAAGTCTATGTTTTACTACGTTTCATGAAAAAGTATCACATTAAAAAATCTTACTTTTATTGTATTTACCTAGAATAAATCATGTATTTTTGTTTTAATATTATTTTACGGCTCAAAAAAATATTTTTTTTTCTTAATCAATTTTTTTTGAAAAAGCTTCCCTACCTACATGGTCAGAACATGGACATATATACCTACCTACCTACCTACTACCTACATAAGAACTGTCGTAAACATTTAGAGAGGTAACTAGGAAAAATCAGTTTTTTGTTAGAAATAACAAAATATATGTCCTAATGAAATGCTAAGAGAAACCCATTACCACTGAGACTAACAGTTATTCTTAACTTACGTCATGTTTGCATTTACCTTGTTCGTATAATGCAAAATATCATCAAATTTGTTAAAAATTATCTTTAAAGGTGAGTTTTTGAAACGAATGAACGTACGTTTGATATTCGAGACATTGAGCACTCTATGTTTATATTTTTAATTGAACCGCGGATGTTACTAACTCATTACTTAGCTCATTTTTAACCTTTTTTGTCAAACAGTCTGGGTTGTAAAGTATCAGAGCAAACTACATTTCTTTTACTGTATATAGTTAAAATTATTTCAATTTCTTGGAAATCAATCTTCTCTTTTTATATTCTCCGACCGTAGGCAGAATTAAAATGTTTTGAGTTGTACAAGAGCCTTTCTGATCTTTTAGGCAATTTCAAAGAGCAAAAAAAGTTGCAGCAAAAGAATTTGAATAATTTATCATATGCTTTGTGGACGTCGATCATGCATAAGAATTACAGTCTTTCATTGGGATTTACAGCATTGTTTTTAAAAATTAAGTTTCATAAGTCTAAATGGTGCAATTATATTTTACAAGAATTTAGTTTTTAGTTGTCATATCGATTTTAAAACAATCAAATACTTATTTAAACACCCTTTACAATCTAAATAAACAATTTTTATAAAAATATTTTTTCTAATAAATTTTAATTTGTTTACTTTCTTATCCCCAAATGAATGAAATTTTATTTCTTAAATCAATTTTTAAAAAAGGAATGAGCAGGGAAGAAAATGAATATGGAACGCGTTATAATTTTAGAGTTAAGAAACGAGAATACACTGTGACTTGTTCTAAGGACTACCCTTATGAAATTCCAAAAATTTCTTCTCATTTGGAAGATGAGCAATTAGAAAAGGTATATGATATGGCTAAAACACTAATAGGAACTCCCATGATTTACGATTTTATTCTATTCTGCATTAAACAGGATGAACTAGATTTAAATCTTTCGAATTCTGTTGTTGTTGATTACGAATTGGGGAACGCGCCAAAGATCACTGAAGATGAGTTTTTTAAATGGATAAAACATAACCAGAATAAAGAATGTACAAATGAAACAATAACTGGCAAGATGTTATTTCATTATGATGAGAATAGTGAATTATAGAATAAGGGCTATAGTATAAAGGCATCCTCTCAGTCACGTTTATTCAATAGTTTACCACTAACCTGTCTAACCTGTCAACCTTAATAAGCTTAGATATAAGCAAGTTACACTTTAAACCCTAATAAAATATCTTTCCATGAGTAGTTTTGAATATTAGCCCGGCAAACACAACATGTGGATTTTCAAGGATTTAAAATTATAATTACAACACAATTAGAAACTTTTAAGCCATTTTTATTTTTCCTTTTAAATTAAAAAATCAATTTATAAAGGCTTGTATCATGCTTTGAATAGAATTATTAATATTGCATTAAATAAATTACTTAGTACAACTAGTTTAATTTCTTATTTTTCTCTATTTCTCACTTTTTTTTCTTATAATCTTCAAATATTTGTCCGTGTTATAAATGGGAATTCAACTAGAAAAGTTGTAAAAATCACGATGATCTAAAAAATGGGTAATAGTACATTAAATAGATCCTAAGAGTAACTTTTATAAATATAACTTTATTGATACGAGTACTTAAAAGTTTAAATAAACACTTAACTAGTATAAAAGCAGCAGTAATTCTATTTTCTGTAATTTTATATATTTGCCATTTAAAGCAACTGACTTGTCGTGGCTCAATGGGACGATTTTAATCCCTTAAACACTCTATAATTTTTTATACGGGTTCGAATCTCAATATTTCCATTTTTTTTAGATTAGAATGTCATTGACTTAGAACTTATCCTTTTCTTTACAACGATTTGATTTATATTTTTATATGCCTCCTTAAGCCTTTCATTTCTTTTAAACTCACACATTTTTATTTTGATTCTTTTTTTAATGCCCAAACATAGCTATAAAGATTTAAAATTGTTTGTAACGTGAACTTATATATTTTTTAGAGCATTCTAAAAATGAATAGAGTGAGGTTTTAAGTAATTAATTTATTTCTGAACATCATACACAAAGTAAAAACATTAATGTTGTCTAACCAATGTAAAAGATAGGTTCTTTACTTTTCTCTCTTATCTTTTTTTATTTATACGGTTGATTAGTTGTACAAGGGATATTTTTGTTTATGCGTCAGATGTTTATTGGT
>DVZQ01000028.1:0-12423 GCA_018237685.1 Pachythone gigas | reverse complement strand
TGTGACAAATTCAGAAAGAGTGTATTGCTATCTTTTTCATTCGAATTTTGTTAATGTATCCTCTACAAACGACAAAATTGCCTTAACAGAAATCTTGCCAGAGTTAAAAGAAATTGTTTAGCTACAATGCTGTAACGATATATTATTGGCATTAGAAATGGCTGCCTTATTTAAAAATCTGCGAAATTACAATTTGTTGTTACAACACTTACTTGACGGATTCTAGAAATACATAACCGCATATCTATCTGATCCAGCGACAGACATCACTGCTGCCAATTATTAATTTTGGCTATAAATTAGGGAAAACTATAATATCAATATCGTCATCCCGGCTTTATCCGTCTTTTTTTGCAAAAATTTGCAGCTAGTAACAACAGCATAATATGTATTTTTTAAATAAAAAAGAAAGGCAAAAAATTTTATGTTTTTGTATAGGTACACCGTACAGATATACGACTATAAAAATTGAAAGCGGCAATTACGGGTAAAACTGTAGTTGATGATGACAATAAGAGTTAGTTGTAATAACACTTGACAGTTGGATTGACATTTCATGATGTCATAGGTCCCCATTTTCACCACAATGTTAAATCGTAGACTGAGAAGGTTGATAGACGAATCCTTAATAAAAATTCTCAATTGCGAATACGGGACTAATTTCTTGACACGGATTATAAGAGTAGCAGAGAAAGAACATGTTTTTTTATTATTGGTATGCGCCAATAATAAAACAAACAGGTTTTTTCTCTGATTTTTAATGTTTGATCTCGTTTATGAGAGTCTTGTCCTCGCTTTTTGATACTTATCAAATAAATAATTATCTTACACAGGTAACAATTATAGAAATGCATCTTAACACACAGAATTTTTTTGATTTATAATTCTTTACTATGGTAAAAAATTATGCATTATTAAAGCAAATTAAGTATGCCTGATATCAGTACCTACTCCTACATCGTCTTGTCGACTGTGTATTCTGGCCTATTGTAGTCGAGCTGTATAGTTTTTGTCAGATGCCGGTGCTATACCTCTACTCAATCTACGATTTGTGGCTCTGTATACGTTTTATAAAGAAAGAGACAAAATATATATTTGTAGTGAATGCTTATTGTGCGAAAAGGATAACTGTTATCTATGTAATAGAATATTATGTATATAACCGCTAAAGAAATAGCATAAACTCAATGTGTAGAATTTTAATTTTGTAAAATGTGTTAGATCACATAATATACCTACATTTACTAAATGTGATATTATTTTACCCCCACTTTGGTCAGAATCCTTTAAGAAGAATCTTCTTTGCCAGCGTCTTGTGATAGGCGAACGAAGCTGAAGCATGTCGCTTGCACAGTGAATCTTATGTAGTAAAATTTTGTGTCAATTAAACCGGACACAATATTTTTGTCATTTTTAAACCAATAAGTGCTTTCGAAAAAATGATATACACATAGAATGAAGAAGGGCTAGAAGAAACGACGCGGACGTGACCAAGATAGCATGAAACCCTCCACAGATTGAAAGCTGCCATAATGTTACGGTCAGTGCCTAGCCACGGTGACGCGATAATGCAGACGTCTTTTCTATTATTATTAAAATTGTTTGCATTAATATGTTGTAATTTCTGAAAGTCGCGCCGGAGGCTCCAGGCATGTGTTGTGGCGGAGATTAAGAATTGGGATGCCTATGACCAGCAGTTGACGCCATTGAACTAAAATGATAATGATGATTATATTACTCCAAGACGCCACCACCACTATAATAATGGTGCTTATATAAAACTAGTCTGTAGCCAAATAAACGGTAAGTCTATGAAATAAATGTAAGCCTCTGAGGTTTCTTCTCACGGTGGGAGAGATTAGGTAATTCTTAATTGCACGTGACCATTGTGTAAGTATTGATGGAGGAAAGCTAGTGGCCAATGTATTGTCAGAATTTAAAATCTGATAAGGTTGCACGACTATCGCTAAGCTGGGACCGACAAAGTTTCCTCCAATTATCTATGTCTATGGGGGGAGATCTATGTCCAGTAGTAGATGTCTTCTTGGCTTATGATGGTGGCATATATGAATACTGTTAAATAATAATTAACATAAAATAGTAGCAACACTTTTATATTAAGTAATTTAAGTTTTTTATATGGCAACATTGTTTTGTCACTTCCCTTCTTGTTCCGCCATCAAACTGAATCAGTCACTGTCTGTAACATTTAAATTGCTATTTCAATAAATAGACTTTAAATTACAATTCTGTCTTATTTTATAAACAGAATTAGTGGTCCTTCGAAAATTGGAATTATAGTCATATATAAAAGTGCAGTGCGTTAAGTGAAAGACGTGAAAACGTGCCGGTGTAGTCGCCGGTCGGCCATAACGTGGTGTTTCTTCGCGTCGTAGGCGGTTTTTTCGAGCATCTCGTCCTATAATACGAGGGTGCTCGGTCCCCTTGGTGTCTTCGTGGCTGCTACAACAGTTTTTTGCACGGCGCTCGCTATACGAGCTGCTTGTCGCAATTGTGCAATTTCGTCGGCGGCGGAAGTTGGTGCAATTCAACCCATGTTTGAGTTGCCCGGCTTTTACATCATTATTAAAGTTTGTGTGCTGCATCTTCGAGTGGAAACGGCTGCTTTTAAGGCAGTTTTGAAGTCTGGGAGTGATTCATCGTTTGGTCACATCAACAATTTTGTCAAAAAAAGAGGAGGTAACCGAAGAAAATCTTGGGTGCGGCTTGGGTCGGCTAACTGGGCGGAAGTACGGAACAGTTGGTACGACTCGTTTTCGTCTTGTCAGTTTGGCAGCGGTCGGTTCGTGGCGTTACGTTGGCAGTTTTGTCATGTCATCGGATTGACATTGACAGTCAGCTTGCTTGTCTATACTCTGATAAAAGTAAACAAACAAGTGCAGTGTAAAAGTTTTAAAATTTGCAAAGTGTTATCAAATACTATTTCAGTGCGTTCTATTATACGTCTCGCGTGTGTTAATAAAAGTGGAGTACGTGCGTTACCTTTTCCGTGATTCTCCGGATTTTACCATGGAGGAGTTAAAGCGTTTGCGTGTTAAGCGCGGTAACCTAAAAGGAGTTATCACTCGATTGGAAACATTTGCAGTGAGTGCTATAGGTGCTACTAGCACGACAGAATTACTTCGAGCTAAGCTGGACAAGCTTGTGAGTACCTTTCATGATTATGAGGAACTTAATATTGACATTCAGATGCTTGATAGTACCGACAGCGAGGATGTAGGTGAAGTAGAGAATAAGTATTTTTCTATTATGGCAAAGTTGAAAGAATCCATGCAAAGTAATAATAACTCACACTGCTCTAATAGCTCCACTTCCAAACTTCCAAATATAGAAATAGCTTCCTTTGACGGTAAAGATTTCACTAAGTATAAACCTTTCATGGATTTGTTCAATGCTGTCATAGAAAAAAATAGTGCTTTATCCAATGTACAAAAACTTTGTTATTTGCGCAAGTATTTAACTGGGGATGCTCTGGCAGTAATTATTAACTTACCCATTATTAATGAATCATATTTGGAAGCGTTGGCTTTATTGAAAAAGCGGTTTGACAATAAAGTACGGCTTGTAAACAACCACATTAATCATTTGCTAGATTTACCTCCGGTACAAAATGGAACAGCATTAAATATAAGATCTTTTCTGTCAGACATTCGACAGCAACTGCATGCGCTAAAGAATTTGGAACAACCCACCGATCAGTGGGATATGTTGTTAATATCAATTTTTTCAAGAAAACTTGATGTTTATACAAATAGGGCTTACTATTTGGATAGACATTCTCCAGATATCTTACCTACACTGGATGAATTTTTGACATTTTTAGAAAAGCGAGCTATTGCGTTTGAGGATAGCCCTACTCCTAAAAGTAATTTTCAAGAAAATAATTTTAAATCAAAATTAAATAGTCATCATTTAAAAGTATCTAATATTGTAGCCAAACAAAACAATAAGCCAAATATATGTTGTTCTATGTGTAATGGCAATCATCTTTTGTTTGCTTGCCCAAAGTTCAAAATGTCTCCAATTGGGGATCGTTTGAGATTTGTTACAGACAATAAACTGTGTAGTACTTGTCTTAGGCCTCATGTAGATGCCTGTAAGTATACATTTAAATGTAAAACTTGTAAGGAGTCCCATAATACTCTTTTGCATCAAAATAAAATACCAGATGCGCCAGTCAATACTGTGTTGCATTCAAAAGGTAATGGTTATACCAATGTTTTATTACCTACTATTAAGTTTAAACTTGTCAATAATTCTGGTCAAGCTGTGGTAGTAAAGGCTCTGCTCGATAGCGGGAGTCAAGCCTCAATAGCAAAGCGCTCTCTAGTTGATCAGTTGAAATTAAAGCCTATGCCTTTAAAAACAAATATTATTGGACTAGGGAACAATAACAATAAAATCAATGAATGTGTCAATATTACTTTGCCTTCCTCAATTTACAATATTAAGTTTGATGTGAAGTGTCATGTTGTTGACACTATTACCAGTACACTGCCTCAGAATCCTATCGACATTAAAACTGTTGTGATTCCCGAGCATCTTGTTCTGGCTGACACGGAATTTAATGTACCATCAGAAATATCTTTATTATTAGGAGCAGATTTCTATTTCAAAATTTTGCTCGATGGACATATAAACTTAAATAGTGGTTTAGTACTTCAGAATACTTTATATGGTTACATTGTTGCTGGTTCTATTTTATGTAAGGCAGAGACTTTAGTTTCAAACGTCAATTTGGTTTCTAATTTCATAACTAAAGAAAATAATTTGGAAAGTATTATGGAAAATTTCTGGATGGCCGAGAAAGTACCAGATGTGGAAATTCCTCCCAGTTCAGAGTTTCAAAAGGCAGAAGAAAGCTTTAAAAATTCAGTCAAATATGAAAATAATAAATTTTCTGTTGACATTCCGTTAACTTGCAGTTTGGAGGATCTTAATCTGGGGGACTCATTTTCACTTGCGCTACAAAGATTTTATAGTTTGGAAAAGAAATTTATATTACATCCAGAATATTTTTCAGAATACAAAAAATTTATAGATGAGTATGTGGCAATGGGACATGCTAAACCTGTTGATATCAAAATTTATGATGTTTATAATGATCCAGTGTACTTTCTTCCCCATCACGCTGTATTGAATGGCAATAGCAAAACAACCAAGCTGCGTGTTGTATTTTCTGGGAACATGAAATCCAAAAATGGTATTTCTATAAATGATGCGATGTTGAACGGCCCTATTATTCAGTCGGAACTGTTTGACATACTTATTTTCTTCCGTACCTACCGCTACACACTTATGTGTGATATTGAAAAAATGTTTCGCATGTGTCTCATTAATGAGCCATGCCGTCCTTTGCAAAATATATTATGGCGGGATGACTCCAAAAAGCCAATTACTTGTTTGCAATTACAAACTATAACCTATGGTCTCAAGTCTTCTACATTTTTGAGTACAAGATGTCTGATGGAATTGGCTGATTTATTTCAGGATAGGTATCCACTGGCTTCAGAAGCAATTAAATATCACACCTATGTCGATGATGTAATATGTGGCGCAGACACTGAAACTGAGTTAGAAAACTTGAAAATAGAGCTTATATATTTAATGAAGTTAGGCAGCTTTAATTTGCATAAATGGTGCTCAAACTCTATAAATGCACTTAAAGACATACCAGAAAGTAGAAAGTATTTTGAGCAAATTGATTTGCAAAAAGATAATGTCATAAAAACACTTGGCTTAAAGTATAATGTACTTACTGATTCTTTAATTTTTGGGTGTCCTATGACTGAAAAGAATCAGCTTACTAAAAGATCAATATTATCTTTCATTGGAAAAATGTTTGACCCTCTTGGACTCTTAGGTCCTGTTGTTGTGGTGGCTAAACTTTTTATGCAGACTCTATGGTCACTCAGTATTGACTGGGATACAATTTTGCCACAAGAATATCTTGATATTTGGGATAAATTTTTAAAGAATTTGTCTGCTATGGGACAGCTATCCATACCAAGATACGTATTCACAAATGTAGTGGACTTTGTAGAGTTGGTAGGTTACTCTGATGCTTCAATGAAAGCACTGGGTTGCTGTGTCTATCTGAGGGTGATCTCGGGTACCACAGTCTCTGTTAACTTATTATGTTCAAAATCTAGAGTCGCCCCGTTAAATAAATCTGTGACTATCCCAAAACTTGAATTAAATAGTGCCTTATTACTTGCACAATTAGTACATAGAGTGCATAAACTCTTGAAAAGTAAATTTCCCTCTCTCCCAGTACATTTATATAGTGATTCTCAAATAGCACTTGCGTGGATCAAGTCAGCAGGAATTAAATTAATCACCTATGTATCAAACAGGGTCACTCAAATTAAAGAGCTCACTAAAGATGTCATGTGGTTGTATGTAAGCACAAGCTGCAATCCAGCTGATTTACTCTCTAGAGGCTGTGATCCACACAAGCTAGAGACCAATGATCTTTGGTGGCATGGTCCTAAGGAACTGGCAGATATTAACTTTCGCCATTCTATAAATGATATTAAGCTCCCTTTTCCTACTACTAGTGAGACTGAATTGGTGACAAATATGGGTAATGATGAAATTTCCCCACTTGATTTTTTAGAAAAGTTTTCAGATATAGGTAGGCTTCAAAGAGTTGTAGCATATATTTTGCGCTTCCGCAATAATTGTTTAAACATTAATAAAAATCAAGGTTCATTTACACCAATAGAGCTCCATAATGCTATGTTGGTGATTATTCGCTTTATTCAAAATAAATACTTTTATAAAGAGATACAGGGTATTAAAAAAGGTTCTACTGTGCAATCAGGTCTTTCAAACTTACACCCCTTTTTAGATCAAGCAGGTATACTTAGGGTTGGTGGGCGCTTACAGAATGCTCTAGATGTACCCTTTGATAGGAAACATCCCATAATATTGCCAAAATCTTGTCACTTTACATCTATTCTCATCCACAAAGAGCATATTCATCTGTTACATGCTGGTGCCAAATTGGTATTGTCTTCTCTGTCACAGAAGTACTGGCTCATTAGTGGGAATCGTTAGGTAAAAAAGGTGGTGAACAAATGCGTCAAATGTTTCCGATTGAAGGCAGCTGCTGCAAGTCAGTTAATGGGTTCTCTTCCGCGTGAAAGAATTACTACTGCTAGACCATTCAATACAGTGGGTGTCGATTTTTGTGGTCCTTTCAATGTAAAGGTATCTCGTTTAAGACGGCCACTGGTAACTAAAGGTTATGTAGCTCTCTATGTATGTTTTTCAACAAAGGCCATCCATATGGAACTTGTGAGCGACTTAACGACAGAGGCTTTTTTAGCCAGTTTTAAACGATTTGTTGCTAGAAGAGGAATGCCACAAAAAGTTTTTTGTGATAATGCGAAGACATTCAAAGGCGCAGCAAATGAATTAAATGTATTATATGACCTTTTCACTTCAAAAAAGCACATTGAAACAATTGAAAGTTATTGTTTAACTAATTACATTCAATTTAAATTTATACCAAGCTATTCTCCAGAATTTGGGGGTTTATGGGAAGCTGGTGTAAAAAGTTTTAAGTTTCACTTTAGACGGATTGTTGGTAGTCTTGCTTTGCCATTTGAAGGGTTGTATACAATTATCACAGAGATTGAAGCTGTGCTAAATTCAAGACCCTTACTTCCCATAAGCTCAGAAATTTCAAGTTTTGAATACTTGACTCCTGGCCATTTTCTTGTTGGCCATGCACTGACCAGCTATCCTGAAACTGACCTTACAGATAAACCAATTAACAGATTGAGATTTTGGAATATCTTAACTAAAATTAAACAAGATTTTTGGAATGTGTGGTCTAGAGATTACCTTACTCAATTACAAAGTAGGCCCAAGTGGCAACACACTCATCCTAATTTAAAAGAAGGAGATCTTGTTATTGTACGTAGTGATAATACACCCCCAATGACTTGGCCTATGGCAAGAGTAGTCAAGGTAATTCCTGGACCAGATGGGAGAGTCAGGGTAGCTGAGATAAAATTATCAAATAATAAAACATATTTAAGATCACTTAGGAAGTTAAGTCCTTTGCCACTTAATTATGATGAGATTGTTGATAGGCAAGCAGATACTCCTTAGTGGTTTTCCGATCCCAAGACCTAGTCGCAGGGCTAAGGACTATCTGGCTGCTTACATTTTACTCTAAATAACATTTGGTAGCTTTTAAGAAAAAACAAATGTTTACTTGTACTTTGTAGGATAACTTTAGATTTCTATATTTTGGCCCTGGCCCAACTATGTTAAATAATAATTAACATAAAATAGTAGCAACACTTTTATATTAAGTAATTTAAGTTTTTTATTTGGCAACATTGTTTTGTCACTTCCCTTCTTGTTCCGCCATCAAACTGAATCAGTCACTGTCTGTAACATTTAAATTGCTATTTCAATAAATAGACTTTAAATTACAATTCTGTCTTATTTTATAAACAGAATTAGTGGTCCTTCGAAAATTGGAATTATAGTCATATATAAAAGTGCAGTGCGTTAAGTGAAAGACGTGAAAACGTGCCGGTGTAGTCGCCGGTCGGCCATAACGTGGTGTTTCTTCGCGTCGTAGGCGGTTTTTTCGAGCATCTCGTCCTATAATACGAGGGTGCTCGGTCCCCTTGGTGTCTTCGTGGCTGCTACAACAGTTTTTTGCACGGCGCTCGCTATACGAGCTGCTTGTCGCAATTGTGCAATTTCGTCGGCGGCGGAAGTTGGTGCAATTCAACCCATGTTTGAGTTGCCCGGCTTTTACATCATTATTAAAGTTTGTGTGCTGCATCTTCGAGTGGAAACGGCTGCTTTTAAGGCAGTTTTGAAGTCTGGGAGTGATTCATCGTTTGGTCACATCAACAATTTTGTCAAAAAAAGAGGAGGTAACCGAAGAAAATCTTGGGTGCGGCTTGGGTCGGCTAACTGGGCGGAAGTACGGAACAGTTGGTACGACTCGTTTTCGTCTTGTCAGTTTGGCAGCGGTCGGTTCGTGGCGTTACGTTGGCAGTTTTGTCATGTCATCGGATTGACATTGACAGTCAGCTTGCTTGTCTATACTCTGATAAAAGTAAACAAACAAGTGCAGTGTAAAAGTTTTAAAATTTGCAAAGTGTTATCAAATACTATTTCAGTGCGTTCTATTATACGTCTCGCGTGTGTTAATAAAAGTGGAGTACGTGCGTTACCTTTTCCGTGATTCTCCGGATTTTACCATGGAGGAGTTAAAGCGTTTGCGTGTTAAGCGCGGTAACCTAAAAGGAGTTATCACTCGATTGGAAACATTTGCAGTGAGTGCTATAGGTGCTACTAGCACGACAGAATTACTTCGAGCTAAGCTGGACAAGCTTGTGAGTACCTTTCATGATTATGAGGAACTTAATATTGACATTCAGATGCTTGATAGTACCGACAGCGAGGATGTAGGTGAAGTAGAGAATAAGTATTTTTCTATTATGGCAAAGTTGAAAGAATCCATGCAAAGTAATAATAACTCACACTGCTCTAATAGCTCCACTTCCAAACTTCCAAATATAGAAATAGCTTCCTTTGACGGTAAAGATTTCACTAAGTATAAACCTTTCATGGATTTGTTCAATGCTGTCATAGAAAAAAATAGTGCTTTATCCAATGTACAAAAACTTTGTTATTTGCGCAAGTATTTAACTGGGGATGCTCTGGCAGTAATTATTAACTTACCCATTATTAATGAATCATATTTGGAAGCGTTGGCTTTATTGAAAAAGCGGTTTGACAATAAAGTACGGCTTGTAAACAACCACATTAATCATTTGCTAGATTTACCTCCGGTACAAAATGGAACAGCATTAAATATAAGATCTTTTCTGTCAGACATTCGACAGCAACTGCATGCGCTAAAGAATTTGGAACAACCCACCGATCAGTGGGATATGTTGTTAATATCAATTTTTTCAAGAAAACTTGATGTTTATACAAATAGGGCTTACTATTTGGATAGACATTCTCCAGATATCTTACCTACACTGGATGAATTTTTGACATTTTTAGAAAAGCGAGCTATTGCGTTTGAGGATAGCCCTACTCCTAAAAGTAATTTTCAAGAAAATAATTTTAAATCAAAATTAAATAGTCATCATTTAAAAGTATCTAATATTGTAGCCAAACAAAACAATAAGCCAAATATATGTTGTTCTATGTGTAATGGCAATCATCTTTTGTTTGCTTGCCCAAAGTTCAAAATGTCTCCAATTGGGGATCGTTTGAGATTTGTTACAGACAATAAACTGTGTAGTACTTGTCTTAGGCCTCATGTAGATGCCTGTAAGTATACATTTAAATGTAAAACTTGTAAGGAGTCCCATAATACTCTTTTGCATCAAAATAAAATACCAGATGCGCCAGTCAATACTGTGTTGCATTCAAAAGGTAATGGTTATACCAATGTTTTATTACCTACTATTAAGTTTAAACTTGTCAATAATTCTGGTCAAGCTGTGGTAGTAAAGGCTCTGCTCGATAGCGGGAGTCAAGCCTCAATAGCAAAGCGCTCTCTAGTTGATCAGTTGAAATTAAAGCCTATGCCTTTAAAAACAAATATTATTGGACTAGGGAACAATAACAATAAAATCAATGAATGTGTCAATATTACTTTGCCTTCCTCAATTTACAATATTAAGTTTGATGTGAAGTGTCATGTTGTTGACACTATTACCAGTACACTGCCTCAGAATCCTATCGACATTAAAACTGTTGTGATTCCCGAGCATCTTGTTCTGGCTGACACGGAATTTAATGTACCATCAGAAATATCTTTATTATTAGGAGCAGATTTCTATTTCAAAATTTTGCTCGATGGACATATAAACTTAAATAGTGGTTTAGTACTTCAGAATACTTTATATGGTTACATTGTTGCTGGTTCTATTTTATGTAAGGCAGAGACTTTAGTTTCAAACGTCAATTTGGTTTCTAATTTCATAACTAAAGAAAATAATTTGGAAAGTATTATGGAAAATTTCTGGATGGCCGAGAAAGTACCAGATGTGGAAATTCCTCCCAGTTCAGAGTTTCAAAAGGCAGAAGAAAGCTTTAAAAATTCAGTCAAATATGAAAATAATAAATTTTCTGTTGACATTCCGTTAACTTGCAGTTTGGAGGATCTTAATCTGGGGGACTCATTTTCACTTGCGCTACAAAGATTTTATAGTTTGGAAAAGAAATTTATATTACATCCAGAATATTTTTCAGAATACAAAAAATTTATAGATGAGTATGTGGCAATGGGACATGCTAAACCTGTTGATATCAAAATTTATGATGTTTATAATGATCCAGTGTACTTTCTTCCCCATCACGCTGTATTGAATGGCAATAGCAAAACAACCAAGCTGCGTGTTGTATTTTCTGGGAACATGAAATCCAAAAATGGTATTTCTATAAATGAAGCGAGCTCGTATTCGTTTTATATTTGCGTCAAACTCCACCGATGCGATGCGCCCCGGCCCGACACCAATTTGCTAAGTACGCATTTTGTGCTGCGATGCGGCCCGCTCCACTCCGCTGCGTCCCGGAATAAAGTGCGCAATCCATAAAAGCCACAAATCTAAGTTTTAACGACTTAATTGTATATATTTTTTCTCCACTACTAAAATACAAAAGCTGGATTAGAACTTCGCCGTAACCCATTTTTGAGAGCTCTATGACGATTCAACCGAGTACTAATTACAATAATTGCAAAATATATATAACTTATATATACTCAGTGTCTAGTGTGTACTGGGGCCTTTACGCTTATCACACTGCTATGATTCAGAGTAAGACAGGTAGTGTAATAGAGCTATGATGATGCAAATTCGACAAATCGTGATCGAACATTCGGGATAATTTTAAAGGGTGTACATATTTATAACCGTAAATTGATATTAATTACGTTTTATAAGTGATTTAATTACATTAACTTAAAAGTCAGAGCAAATTAAAAGTACCTACATATTTTATTTAAAAAAAAAACCTTAATAATTAAATAAATATTTTCTATACTAATATTATAAAGAAGAAAGATTTGTTTGTTTGTTTATTTGTTGGTTTGTTTGTAGTGGATAAACTCAAAAAGTACTGGACCGATTTTAAAAAATCTTTCACCATTAGAAAGCTACATTGTCCAGGAGTGACATAAGCTATAGTTTAACCAACTACGTAGAAGAGGGTAATGTTTTTACCCATGCGAAGCTGGGCAGGTCGGCTAGTATGTTATAAAACAATTAATATATCACACAGCATCTTAAACTGAACGCACATTAATTGTCAGCCATGTCTACTACGTCTAAGAGACGAGCAAAGGCAAAATATCTCATTTTTACCGTGACAAATTGGTGGTAGAGTTCCGTGACTACACTA
>DVZQ01000027.1:0-12594 GCA_018237685.1 Pachythone gigas | reverse complement strand
CTATGTTCATTCATTTCAACAATTAATTTTATAATTCAGCATTAAAATTACATTATCAGTTATTTTAGAATTGAATTGAATAACAAATGACAAGATAAGTAATAATCAATGAGTCCACGTTTGAATCAAATTATTTTTGCATGTTCTACGAAGTGGTATCATTGAGTTTTAATTTTTTTGGCAATGCATAAGCTTAATTCAAATAGGTCATTGACATGGTAAAAATTTTTTTCGATTAGCCATTTTCTAAGTGCCGTTTTAAATCGTGTAGTTGGAAGTGATTTTATTTGAGCAGGGACGGCATTATAAATTTTAACACACATGGCATAGCAGTTTTTTTGATAAAACCACGTCCTTGGTTTGTTTTTGAGAATCAATTTATCTTTTAATCTTATTGATTTAATGACCTTTGTTTCCGTACATTTAAATAATTCTAAATGATTTTTAACAAATTTTGCGGTTTCGAATATGTACATACAGGGAAGAGTAAGAACATTTAACTTTTTGAAAGTTGGTCGACATGACTCATATGGTGCCATTCCACAAATGGCACGTATACACTTTTTTTGTGCTATAAATGCTCTATTAATATCGCTAGAGTTTCCCCATATAAGTAATCCATATGAAAGTGTAGAGTGGACATATCCATAATATGCTGTTAATGCTGTTTGTGTTGTTGTTGTGTTTCTTAATCTTCTTAACACATACGTAAAACTGTTTAATTTACTACATACTTTTTCAATGTGTAATTTCCATTTGCAGTTACTGTCCACGTGTATACCTAAGAATTTATGTTCTGTTACGGTTTCTATAGTTTGCCCTTTGTGATTTATACTTAAGTGATCTATGCTACGGTTATTTATAGAAAAATGCATAATTTTTGTTTTATTAATATTTATTTGTAGATTGTTATTTTTAAACCATTCAATTATTAAAGCTAAATTACTGTTTATATTATTTTGATAGGTGTTTACGTCATTGTTAGCATCCATAGTAAATAATAAAGAGATGTCATCAGCAAATAAAATCATTTTAGCATTATTTATATCAGGAAGATCATTAATATATAATAAGAAATTTAATGGACCTAGTACACTGCCTTGCGGTACGCCCGTATTATTTAATTTATAAGATGATTTATATTTAATTATTTCGTTTTTATCGTTTAATTGTTCGATAATAACACATTGTTTCCTGTCTGTAAGATATGATTTAATCCAGTTTAAGGCGGGCCCTCTAATACCTAGTTGTTCAAGTTTAGTTAATAATAATGAATGCGAAACAAAATCAAAAGCTTTGGTCATATCGACAAAAACAATTGATGCTAAGTTTTTATTATCTAGGCTATTTAAAATCGAGTCTATAAGTTGGAAACAGGCGCTAGTTGTAGATTTATTGGGCTGAAATGCATGCTGCTCTTTTTTTATAATATGGAATTTATTAGCAAACTCAATTAGTCTCTTATGCATTGCCTTCTCAAAAATCTTTGAAAGCACCGGGACTAAAGCAATTGGTCGGTAATTTTGCATTTGATTTTTGTCTTCCTTTTTATATATAGGTTTTATGATAGATTTTTTTAGTTTTTCCGGGAAGCAGCCAGTTTCGAAACTAAGATTTATTAGAAACGTCAGTACTTCCACCAATTCATGCTTACAGTGTTTTATTATTTTTGTGTTAATTTCGTCATACCCAACAGCATAAGTATTTTTTAGAGATTTTATGATGTTTATTACATCATCCGTATCACACGGTCTCAAGTAAATACTATTAGAAATGATAGTTTTATTCGTGTTAATATAAGAGTCAGACTCTAGGTTATTAGTTGACGAGATAAAAAACTCATTAAAGGTATTAGCGATTTCGTTGGGGCATGCTTTACTCATATTATATTTATTTTTAATTTTACTAATAAATTGTTTATGAATTATTTTTTGGGGACATTCTTTGATGATGTCCCAAGCGGCTTTGCATTTGTTTGTCGAATTTTTAATGTACTTTATATTACAATGTTTTTTAGAGGGCTCTATACATTTACGTAAAATTTTAGAATATTGTCGATATTTTCTCTTAGACTCGAGCGTTTTGTATTTGTAATATTTCATTTGTAGTAGTCGTTTATTTTTGCAGCTAATTTTTATACCGCTTGTTATCCGGGCTGGTTTAGCAGAAGAATCTTTCTTTTTAATTCGTATTAGCGGAAAGCATAGTTTATACAATAGTACGAATATATCATGAAATCTTTCAAAACCACAATTTAGATCTTTTGCTTCAAATACCTCACAAAATGTTAATTCTCTAAGATGATCTTGAAATTTATTTATATTATCTAATTTGTAGTCTCTTTGAAAAATATAATGATAGTTAAAGTAGTGTTCTTTATTTTGAATTGGAATCGACAGCAATTGAGCTGTATTATGGTCGGATAGGCCCAAGTGGAGAAGTTCACTCTGTGCTGTGACGATATTACTAATAACGTTATCTATACAAGTATTTTGTCTAGTAGGCTCATTTATGTGTAATATTAAATTATAATTTTTTACTATGTCGACAAGTAATTGACTCTGTGTTGATTTTTTCAAGACATTAATATTGAAGTCGCCAGCTAAAATTATGTTCTTTATCTTTAAAGATTTAGCTATCTCATTTAACAAACTTTCAAGCTTAACAAAAAATAATTATAATTTGGAGTTTGGAGTTCTATATATGCAAAATATGAGTAGTTTGTGAGCAGGGATTTCTACACTACAGCACTCAAAAATACCATCCTCTACATATTTTTTCGGTGTTTGAAGCACATTACTAGTCAGGTAATTTTTAACAAATATACAAACTCCACCGCGCTTTTGTTTACTGTTTCTACAATAAGAAGATGCAAGATAGTAGCCATGTATAGTTGTGTTTGATTCATTGCCCCGTTTTATAAACGTTTCAGATAAACAAATTACATCAATGGATTTACCAGCGCCTTGAAGTTGACTAAGAGCAACCTCAAGTAAGCTCGCTTTGTTATTAAGGCTAGCTATGTTTTGGTGTAAGATGTTCAACCGGCTGTTTTGATCGAAAAAACTCTTTCATTTTGGTTAAGGTTTTAGGTAAACTATGTGAAAAGTATTTAGTTATTTTTGTTGTATTTTTTCAGATACTTTATGATTAGAATTTAAATTATTTGTCCGAATCGCTTTAAAATAGAAAGGAATTGTGCCTTTTTTGTGCATGTGTGGGCCATGTCTCTGCTTTAGGTTCGCATTTTTTGGCGTAAAGTTTTAGCTCGTTCCCTGTATTACATTTCTAGATCGCATTTTGAAATTTAAAAATTTTAATTTGTAGTCTGTATAATCTAAGGTAAAGTTAATCTTTTTACATGTATGATATATGTCAATATTTATGGACTCATTAAAATTTATAAAATAAAAATTAATTTCAAATAATTTACAGGTCAAGTTTATCATATTATTCAGTGGATATTCGTTTAGATAAGGATTATGAAACACACTTAATACAAGTATTGGACATATTTTATGTGCACTTTTAAGAAAATTATAAAGTTCATGTAAAAGTTTCATAGGATTCTTGTCATTTTCTCCTACACATATTATAACTCGGTCCTTTGAGGTTACATTGAATGACGATATTGTAATTATTAATTCTTCTGAGTCTGCTCCAGGTTTTAAGTAGGACATAACCTCATATTGCTCATAAGGGCTATTTAATCTTAGTTTTCATAGTAAACTTGATAACTCTATGCATTGTTCTCCCTCTATTATATAAATTTTCTTTTTTCTCTGTCTCTGGTTGGTGTCATTTTTTTTTTCTGTGAAGCTAGTAGCGTTTATAGTATTTGTCTCCTCTTTATTTTGATTTTTTTAATTTTTTTGTGAGCTGTCGATTTTTTCCTTGATTTGTTTAGTTTTGTTTACTCCAGTATCTGTGTGCGTAACAGTTTTCCTTGGGGTTTTATCAGTGGTCACTCGTTTACTTGATTTTTTGGATGCGGATTTAAAAGGTGGAAGCGGGCTGGTGCAAAGATTTTTTAAAGTATCTATTTGTTTCGTTAGATGTTGAATTTGTCTTTTAAGATCACAATTTTCCAAAATTACACTATCCAGTTCATTTTGGGTACTCTCCAATGAAAGCGTCAGACTTGCGATCTTGTCATTCATTTCAACCAGTTTACTCGAAGTGGCGTACGTAGATAAATCCAAGCTTCTCGGGCTCGTTTGAGAATCGGATAAAGCTACATTTATATCTGCGTCTTCATACTCGAGAGACTGGCAGGATAATGACCTGAACTATTGTTTTGGGCGCAAGGTAATATTTTGGTATTCGTCCATGTTATAAAGATTAAGTAGTTGTGTTTAGAATAAATTTTTGGTAGTATCAAATTGGTTGTAGTACAGGTTTATTTATCTTATATTAATTAAAAATGATGTGTATGTAATTTTATTCCTTAACATGAAAATAGGAATATACATAATATAACAACAAAGATCGGTTCAGATTTCTGCGTTCGTTTGCAATTGCCCTTATTTATTAAATCCCTGTGTTGTAGTTGGTAAATCGCCAGCAAGCCACCTATCGTATTTTGTTGGCAGTATCACATTCGGTCAATAAAGTAGTCATCTAAGCGTTCTTGGGTGAAATACTATCCAGATACTATTGTAGTTTGGATTTATCTTTATAGATGTCGCTATTTCAAATGATCAGAGAAATTATAATATTATAGCAAGTAGTTCAATAATAATTTTTATTTATGTAGTCATTGATTTTTGTTTTTATTTATCACATTCATTCTTTCTTGTGCTATTTTCATACTTGCGGAAATAAAATTTGATTCAGAGTTCTAATTTATTAATTTTTGTTCAATAGTGTATCCGTAGGTACTTTTATCTTTCAATATTGTTGTGTATCAGTGTTTCATGTTTGAAAGTTGTAACGTAAATTGAGTAAGTGGAAATGTTTATTTTCTTCCTTGGCGATTTATATAGCACATTTTATATTTAATATTGTATCAATTTAACTTACTTGGGTCAGGATGAATGTAAAATAACTTGTTTTAACTAATTACCTATATCGGTTATTTTACACAACATTCACTTATTTCGTGGTTTTACTTAGATATTTAATATTTTCTTAATTTGTCTATATTATTATGGAATAACACTTTCACATGAAGAACATTAGGTACTTAATTTATATTTTAAAGTACTTTTGATATTTAATTCACAGTTTATTTTTATTTTTTTTCAATTTATAAATCACACAGTCAATTTGTTCGTGCACACAGCAGCGCCACCCCAATAACCCAATTTTTGAAGAGTTGGTGGAATTTATGACTTCTGGTTCTGTGATAGTTCAAGTTTTAATTGGTGAAAATGCAGTCAGTAAATACAGACAAATCATGGGTGCTACAGATCCAAAACAGGCAGATAAAGGTACAATTAGGGGTAATTTTGCTAATGATATTAGTGAAAATAGAGTGCATGGTTCTGATAGTCTAGAGAATGCTCATAGAGAAATAGCTTTCTTTTTTGCTGAATGTGAATTGGTGTAATTTTACTTTTTTACATATTAAATTTCTGAATTTTATGTTGAACTGTATAATATTAGCCCAATTTTTAGTTTAAGCAATATTAAGGGAAAGCTTTTTCATGCACATAGGTAATATTTAAAATGGATCATGTTGTTAATGCTTATAATAGATCTGAAGCTTCTATAGTTAGAGGAGAAGGAGTATATCTCTTCGATAAGGATGGTAAAAAATATTAAGACTTTGCTGCAGGAATTTCTACAACCTCTCTAGGGCATTGTCATCTATATATTACAGATAAACTGAAGGAGCAACTGAATTCATTATGGCACTGCTCTAATATTTTTACTATTCCCCAGCAGGAAAGGCTTGCTTAGCGTTTAACAGAACTTACCTTTGCCGATAAAGTTTTTTTCTGCTCAAGTGGACTTGAAGCAACGAAGGTTTTGCTCCACTCCTTTCTGGTTTTGATAAAGTTCCAAGAAATAACATTGAAGCGTTAGAAAAGAAAATCAATAGCGAAACAGCTGCCAAATTTTTAGAGCCCATACAAAGTGAAGGCGGAGTACATCCGTTGGACGTAGAGTATCTTAAAAAAGTAAGAGAGATAACAAAAGCTCAAGGAATAATTTTATGCTTTGATGAAGTGCAATGCGGATATGGAAGGATTGGCTCTCTATTTTACTATCGAAATTTAGGAGTTGAACCTGATATGCTCACTTGTGCGAAGGCTATGGGTAATGGATTTTCTCTGGCTGCATGTTTAGTAAAAGATTATATAGCAGAAGCAATCACTCCAGGAACTCATGGGTCAACTTATGGAGGTAATCCACTTGCCATGACTGTTGGTAATGCAGTACTCGATGTTATGCTAAAGGAAGGCTTTTTTGACCATGTTAAGAAGGTCAGTAAATATCTAAAAGAAAAGTTGTTGCCTTTGACTGAAGAATTTCCGAAGATCGTTTCAGAAGTTCGTGGGGAGGGTTTATTGATAAGAATAGAGCTTAGATTACCTTTGGCTGATAAAATTGTTAAACAATCTCTTGACAAAGGCTTAATAATGACTAAAATTTTAAATAATAGAGTAATAAGAATAACTCCTCCACTTGTTGTTGAGAATATGCATGTGAATGCAGTGTGTGATATATTTCATGATTTATTTTTTTATATTAAAGATATATAGACTTGCAAATGCTTCTTACAACATATAAAATCAACTCTGTTTCTATATCGCAATAACATCATACTTTAATGGATTGGTTATTGATTTCAGTATTGTCAGCAATTTTTTTCTTATTGATTTTATCGTTTTTGTTCTCAGGAGCAGAAATAGAGTTAACCTCAATTAGCCGATCCCGAGTGAATAAACTAAAGCTAGAAGGTAACAAAAATGCCAAGATAATAGAGCTTTTGTTAGGTAAAAAGAATTAACAATAGGAACAATATTACTGTGTAATACAATTGCACACTTACACTTACACTTACACTTGCTTAAGGTTTAGCTTAATGTTAGCATAAACAGAATACCTTTACAAATAGCACATATATAGCACCGAGCATACAACTGTGTATAATGATTCAAAGTGTTCATAGCTTAAAAATTATAACGTATACCTACTTCTATGATTGCATCTGGTTTTTTCATCGGTGGCTTAAAGCCACTTAATTGACCGCTTGCAGCAATAGCAACTGTGCCAATTATCTGCGGAATAATTTCACAATCAACACCTAACTTTACTTTATAGGCAATAGTACCCAGTATTTTATCTAGTGTTTCATTTTGACCTGCGGCTGCGGCTACAGTTGCAGCTGAATTTGGAGTGTTAACTGCATTTGTATCCTCACCAAGACCAAAAGATGGCAATATTCGAATATATCCACCCAGTCCTATACTAGCATATAATTTAATAGGATCAATTTCAAGATCAGGATAGTAAAGGTAATTTGCCAATAAACGAGCTCCTACTTTTCTTTTTGCTTTATCAGTTATATCACTTATGTCAGCAAGAACCTCAAGTTCAAACTTAGAATTTTTGTTATGATGATAACCAAAGACAACGTTAGGGTTCAACTTAAAGCTTTCACCCCATCGAGTCCCAAAGTTTAAACCTACATTACCTACATAGTAATAATCTTCGTACTGGTCTTCATATCGATCTTCGTATTGATCTTCACAATGATCTTTGTGTTGATCTTCATACTGATCTTTGTACTGGTCTTCATACCGATCTTTGTACTGATCTTCTAACTCACTTGTACCATTACTAGCTGTACTTGCTAAAGCAATCAACACAGCGAATACTTTCATCGTTCTCATATAATTCATACACATTACTTCCTTAAAACAGACTGGAATAAGTGTTCAAACATGCTAGCAGCAAGTTTTGAGCATTGTTTATGGTTACACCTAACCATTAAACATGTACACAATGCCATCCAGCATTAAAAACTATAACGTACTCCTACTTCCAGCATCGCATCTGGTATTTGTTTTCCTTTTAAACCACTCATTTGCCCGCCTACGGTTAAAGCAGCTGTACCAACTATCTGTGGAGCAACTTCATAATCAACACCAACCTTCAGTTTGTACGAAATAGCACCCAGTATTTTATCTAGTGTTTCACCTTCGCCAAGAGAAAAAGGCATTACTTGTAGATGTCCTCCTAAGCCTCCACTGACATATAGTTTCACAGGATCAATGTCAACGTCAGGATAATAACGGTAATTTGCTAATAAACTAGCTCCCATTTTCTTGTCTTTGTCCTTTCCTTCTGCATCCTTACCTCCAAACATATCACTTACGTCAGTGAGAATCTCAAGTTCAAACTTAGAGCTTTTATCATAATTATAACCAAAAACTAAGCCAGGTTTTATTTTTAATCCAGTACCCCATCCACCACCAAAGTTTAAACCTGCGTAGTACTGCTCTTTTGCACTATTAATAGCTGCTTTATTACTAGCTGCACCTGCTAGAGATGAAGTGAGCAAAACAGCTAAAACACACAATCCTTTTATTTTCATATAACTACCCATACAAAAAATATATAATGCACAAGTTCTAAGTCCTTTATATTAAAAAAGATATAACCTCATATCAAAAAAAGTTTACCTACGAAATTAGCGACATGCTACTTTATATAACTATGTTTACTATCTTATTTGGTACAGCATATAAAGTGCGAATTTTGCTTTGATCGATTTTGTTAGATACAGAATCTGTTACTATTTTCTTAAATTTTTCTTGAGGTAAATCAGTTGCCACTTCAATGGTCGCACGTAACTTTCCATTGATCTGCACTGCTACAGTCACCATATTATCAATTAGTAGTGATTCATCAGCTTTTGGCCAAGGTTGCATATATAGCATGCCTTCACCTCCTATTTCTTGCCATAAATTTTCAGCCAGGTGTGGCATGAATGGCTCAATTACTCTGATTAGTATGCATATACCTTCATTAATAAGAGATTTTCCAGTTTTTACGACTATTTCAGCTATTAAATTTGTCATTTCACGAAACTTTGCTACCACACAGTTTTATCTGCAGTTTTCCAAGTCATCTATCTGTAAGTCCTTGCAATAGTTTATGGATTTTTTTTTTCTGTACTCTAGGAGTTTACCTACAATGTTTTCATTATCATAGTGTATGTTTACGGGCCTAAGTTGCACTACCATACGCCACAATTTATTTATGTAGCGAAAACAACCTTCCACTCCATCATCAGACCATTCCATATCTTTTTCCAGAGGAGTGTCAGATAATACAAACAAACGAGCAGTATCAGCATCGTATTTTTCTATGATAAAGTTTGGGTCAACTGTGTTCTTTTTCGACTTTGTAGGCGACGCAAGCAACATTAAACCTTATTACCATGTACTGTAGACTAGGTGGACTTTTTTAATTGTCAGTCGTCAGCTTACCGCCGCTGCGATCGGCACGCCTGCGTTTTGTTAATGTGATTTATATGTGTAAATCGCGATCAAATTAGTTCTTGTGTTCAAATCTTCTTGGCTTTCATTCGTAAGAAGTTCCAGCCCCTTACAGTTGGTCACTTCGAGACGGATCAGAAAAGTAAAACCAGCCTAATACCACCGAAAAACCAGCCTAATACCACCAAATGTTCCGCACACCAAAAAGTATGGTGAGCACACGTAGGTCTGTAAAGGAACACAAAGAAGTTCAGTCTTCAGCTCAAGAGATGCCAGCATTACCACCAAGTGAGGAAAATTCAGTAAGTGAAGAAACATCTCGAAGAAAATACAAACAAGAGGGTAGTGGGAAAAAATCGGAATCGCCGTTACACGCGGTACAAACTATACCCTCAACCTCTCAACCAATGTCCAAAAAGACGTCTTCCTCATCATCCTCAATGCGGGCACGAAGGAAAAGACTCGAGCTGGAGGCTGCTGAAGAAAAAGCCAAAATAAAAATGGAACTAATCGATAGGCGTTTGGCGGCAAACTTGGCGGAGATTGACTGCGAGTATGGTGAGGCGCAATCAGATCACAAGGACAGCCAAGTAGAAGAGTGGTTAGAGCATAGCCACCGGGAACTGGAGGCGCAGTCCGTCATGACAAGGGTCAAAACACGGACAGGCTGTGTCTGCCGGCCACACAGGATGCCGGCACTGAGGGAACAGTTCAACTTCTGGCTAGCGCACTTAAGGATCTTGCAGCCGCTTCCACTAGCAATAGCTTAAATGCCAATCTATTAAATAGAATGTGTACACAAAAAGACTTACCTATATTTACGGGTGATCCTTTGGAGTGGCTTCACTTTAAGCAGGCATATGAAGAATCCTCTAGAGTATGTAATTTCAAAGATAATGAAAACTTGTGGCGCCTAAGGAAGTGTCTGAAAGGATCGGCTCACGAAGCTGTCTCGGCCCTATTGAGAAGTGCTACTTCGCCTGAGACGGTTATGTCCACGCTTGAGCTGCAGTTTGGGAACCCTGAAGTCATATTGTCACGCATTATGGTAGATATCAAGAAGTTACATCCAGTGTCGCAAGAATATACCAAGGATATATTACCCTTTTCGATTAAAGTGCGAAATTGTGTAGCTGCTGTTAAAGCAATCGGTCTTGATGAGTACCTAAATGGGTTAAGCATAACTACATGCATATTGTCAAAGCTACCACCAGTCTTAATATCAAAATGGGCAGACTACAGTTATACATTCACAAAGCAAGGCAAGAGACCGACATGGTTTGATATTTCAGAATTTTTAAATGAAGAAGCTACCAAAGTATCATCTATGGCCTTTTTAAATATTAGAAACAATAACGATATTTTTTACAATAGAAGAAAATACACATAAGGTACGCATACAGTGTTATTAAATAATAAAAATAGCCGCTTTAATGAAATATGTCAATTCTGCCGTTTATCTAAACATAAATTACAAGATTGTAAGAAGTTTCGCAAAGCGCTACGTAAGAACCGATGGATGTTTGTTAAACGAAACCGCTTATGCTACAAGTGCATCGATTCGACTCACGACCGCGCCACCTGTCCGGCGGCCGCATGCGACATAGATAACTGCGGACAAGCGCATCATAAGTTGTTACACTACAACTTGCATCAAACTATTACCGATAACAATAACTCGGTAACCGAACCGTTGCCGCCAGTGACACCACCTGAAACAGTGAGCCATATTAAAAATAGTGAGTGCAAAGTGTTATTAAAAGTAGTGTCCATAAGTGTACATGGCCCTAGTGGCATTATAAATACAAGTGCATTATTGGACGATGGATCTACGGTATCTCTTATCAGTTCATCGCTTGCGTCACGGGTAGGCCTGCGCGGCCGCCGCGAGACGATGAATGTGTGCGGCGCATGGGACTCGAGCGCGCTAGTGTGCACCGTCGACGTCGTCGATAATGTTTGTATAGCGAACTGCAATGGTGAGAGATTCAAACTTTCCGTTCGTAGTATTAAGGATTTTAGTTTACCTGTACAAAACTATAGTTTAATTAATTTAACTAATTATGCTCATTTGTGTAGTATTAAAAATAAATTTGGTTGTACTGATGTAAAGCCTGAAATGTTAATTGGTCAGGATAATTATAATTTAATTTTACCTTTAGAAATTAAAGTAGGCAAGTGTAACGAACCCTGTGCTACTCGCACTCCGCTTGGTTGGTGTTCATGGTGTAGTACCTTACTTGTAGTACTACTATACTTCAGCAGAGGACCTGCTCGAAATGGTAAAAAAGTCATTTACCATCGAATCCATGGGAATATCCGGGAAACCACGCCAGAATTCTGATGAACTACGTGCTCTGAAACACCTGGAACAAACGGCAAAATTAATCGATGGTCGATGGCACGTAGGTCTACCGTGGAAAGATATTAGCTGTAAGATGCCCGATTCTGAACGTACGGCCTTGTCAAGATTTCACAATCTGGAAAAAAAATGACCTGTAACAAACAATTTGCACAAAGGTATAAGGAACGAATAAAACACTTATTAGATAACAAATTTGCAACAGAAATTTCAGATACAACAAAAACTAATAAAACATGGTACTTACCACATTTTGGGGTTGACAACATAAATAAAAATAAATTGCGTTTGGTTTTTGACGCCGCGGCTAAAACGCGCGACTTGTCACTTAATGATTATTTATAAACGGGTCCTGATTTATTAAATTCATTATTAAGTACTATGTTACGTTTTAGTGAACATCAAATCACTGTAATAGGGGATATAAAAGATATGTTTTTAAGGGTAAAAATTTTGGATAAAGATCAAGATGCTTTTAGATTTCTATGGCGCGATAACCCTAACGAATCTATAAAAACATACAAAATGACATCGTTAATATTTGGTGCGAACTGTGCACCGTTTATTGCGCAGTTCATTAAAAATAAAAACGCTCTACGTTATGAATGCTCTAAGCCTGCCGCTGTTCAAGCTATTCGCGATCAACATTACATGGACGATTATACACATTATATATACAGTTTGTAAACCAACAGAAGGTTTTCACTGATACACGTGATAGTATTTCAGGAATGGAACATAATAGACTTGTTTTTATAAATTTATTTGAATTTAATT
>DVZQ01000026.1:0-12837 GCA_018237685.1 Pachythone gigas | reverse complement strand
GATATGGATAGAATGGGCAATGAAAGATTAACGAAATTTATATACACAAATTGGATGTGGAGATATATCGGTGCTACGGGAGACATTCAAATCGACCGCGTATTATACAATGTATTGCTATGAGTTTTCTGAACCGGTGTGCTTATATGGCAAGAGTTTTGAATATGGAAGCAGGATGGGTGTGTAAGCCAACCTCATGAAGATCCAGCATGCATATATATCTGTAAGTGTAAAAGATATCATCGTCTACAGACATCTTAAGTGTGGTAGATGCGCTGCCATCTAGAAGTTAAATTGTTAAGCCTCATGTGTAAGTCTTGCCGGCTACATTACTCTCCAAACTGGAACCTATTGGTGGTTTAAACCGGAAACTATTGGCGTGAACCGATATTATCGCGGCAGGAATAAGTAACGCGATGGCGGTACTTTGCAATTTGTATCTGATTGAGTCGTCACAGAACTCTACGACCGATTAGTCACGCTGAAAGTGACCTGTTTCGCCTTCGTTCACCTCTTACGAGCTGCTTGGCAAGAAGGTAAATGACCTATTCTTTATAAAGGGCCCGGGTCAACTTTCAGATGCTTAATTGGTCTCTTGTAAAAATATTTAAAAAAATCGAACTAGTACTAGGTTGAGTTAAAAAAATAAAGCTCATTTTCAGTTAAGAATTTTTTCAGAGTATGCATAATTATTTAAGTTGAGAAAAGCATTTGTGCAATTCAGCACGTAATAAAAACTTATCTCTTTAGTCTACTAAGTCCAGAGCAACTTTTATTTTTAAACGCTAACATTAGGGCCACAAATAATTTCAAATAAAACTATAGCTGTGGACTGCCGCGGGCCCAACTAATTTCACACTGATTTCGTCAAGTGTACTTGCACAAAAAACGCTCCATTCACTCGCCCGACTACGAGGCTAGCTCTTGGCTTGAATGAAAGGTAAGCATGTGGACTCAAAAGTTTTTAAAACTTGATTTTACTGTGGGAAAAGGAGAGCCTTGCCTTTGTATTTAAAAATTTGAAATAAAATGTGTTGCATTGCATGACAATTTTTTTAAAGACTATTTTAGATTAAGCTAATTTAAGTAATGTCAGTGCATAGATGGGTAACACCCTAATACAGAAATATAAAAAATTTCGTTTGTCACACAAAATGCCTGTCCCTGTCAGGAATCAAGCCACAGCCTCTTCAATCGCGTACCTAAACGCTTATCACTCGACCTACTAGGCGGTCGCAGGCATAGGTATCTTCATAGTAACCGAAAATCACTAAAATAATGTGTTAGTGTTTTGAAATATAATTAAAAAGTTTATAAAAATGTATTTATTTAATAAAATTAAACTGAAAAATATATTAATCTGCCATTTTAAGTTAAACATCAATAGAGTGTATTACGTCACGACGCAGTATTTGCCAGGGGCGTGATGTAATTTTACGTTGTTTCGTACCTAGGGTACGTACTGTCCAATGAGGTGTAACGTCAAATACGACGTTATGACACCGGCAAGCCTTTTGGCGCGAATTTCAAACTTAAAATTAAAATATCATTTTTTACGAAAAAATCTTTGTTTTCACTGTACATACTATATTTTTTTGCAAATAGAATAAGATCTTTCATGGGATCCGCTGGTTCAAGGTTCTCGTGAATAATTTAGCATCTACCGTCCTGTCAGGCAACTTATAACTTATGAGCTTTTAAAACATGTTACTTTTAGCACGACCTTATGACGCTTAACATCCTCAAAAGTATTGAAACATAAATAAGACCTTATGATGCAATGGTATCTATATGGTCAAGGGGTGCCGGTGTCGATATTGATGCTTGAGGTCCTGGGTTCGATTTCCAGGTCAGGCAATTTATCCTATGACTATTTTCATTTTTTGAAAAATATAGCGTTGTTTGGGATTGGATTTGTGTACGGTATGTTGGTGGGTTAAGCCTGTTACATTGTGGGACTTCATAACTTCGGTTAAACGTTGGTGCACTCGTTGGACCTCTACCCGACCCTTCGGGGATACGGGCGTGAAAATATTTATTTATTTTATCTCTTGCCACCAGAAGAGACAATTGCTTGCTTGTCATATTTCAGCAATAAAAAAATTGAATATATATTTTTTAACATTTCTGTCGTAAGTGAATTTAATCAAAATGTATAAATATTTCAATAAGTTTTTGTTTTTCTTACCTTATCCGAGAATGTAACCAACGCTAACCGCACGCCACTTCCTTGGGAACTCGTTCCGATCTATATTACACACATTTTAACCCTTTTGATGTTGTAAATTGTAATATCATCCTGGAACGTGTTTCTTGAGGAACTCTGAATATTTTTTTTACTATCTGTATCTCCAAAAAAACGAGGAGGTCATCGAGTAACAGGAATTTGTTTTTACATATTTTGTTCATTGTTTACTCTGTAGTATGAGTAAATATTAATGGACATGTTTTTTTATGACAAATGAATGATAAGCAATTAAATGAATTTTTTTTATTCTGATGTATTTTTTTTTGTATTTTAGCAAAAGATGGTAAACAAGCTGACGGCTCTCCTGATGGTAAAAAATTCCGCTGCCTATAGACATCTTGGGTGGTGTAGATGCGTTGCCGTCCTGGAGGCTGGGTTGTTAAACCTCATGTGTGAGTCTTGCTGGCTACGTTACCCTCCAAACCAGAGCACATATCGGTACTAACCGATGTTTTCGCGGCAGGAATAGGTAACGCGGTGGTGGTACTTTGCAATTTAGTCGAGTCATCACAGTACTCTACCACACACACAGTGGAAATGACATGTTTCGCCTTCACTCGCCTCTTACGAGCTGCCTGGTAGGAGGGCAGATGGCTTATTATTTTATGGTAGGGAATAAGCACGGTCTGCTACTAGTTTTGAATATAAAAATAAATAGTAAATGGCATCACGCCCATATCTCCGAAGTAGTAGGTAGAAGTGTAAAGAGTGCCACTATTAGCCAACGCTAGATACAATTTTTTTAAATTATGTACTCATTTAATAAATTTGCTGCAAACTATACATGGTGTCTATAAATGACTTTCTTACTCAGGAGCGTGTCCGCTTATTTGCCATCCCTTTGCCATAAAAAATATAAAAAAATACAGCTCAAACATGTAGGCATTCTGACATTATAAGGCACGAACAACGAAAGCGAAACTTGTTCGCTGAGAAAAAACTTGGGACGTGACCAGATGTTCGAAGGGTTAGCGTGGTCGGCGGTGTTGTAACACGTTTTTTTGGTACTTTGGTTCCGTGTAAAAAAAATGTCATGGCTCTACATCAGAAATATCTACGACTATTAGTTACCCTTGGCTTGACTTACGATTGATATATTTTTTATTAACGTCCTAGCCCCAAGAATGACATTTATTAATATGTATTACCTAATATATTTGCAATAGTATCTGTACCGATCAGTAAAGTATGCTTTATGTACACCGCTTTAACTTTTATAATATTTCTTACCATAATATATCCTATTTACAGGTTTTGCTGGAAGAAATCTCTTAAAGAGATAAGCACGCCTTTGTATTTATATTTTTCTTTTTCAATTGTAAATTATACCATGTATGTACATAAAGAGTTAATAGATAAATAAATAAAATTGAAAAAAAAAATTGTTACAGGCGAATGCTCATCAGTAAAGGAGGCAGTTTTTATTGTACCGTATTCTCAAAATTGAATCAGAATGCTCCTCAGTGAGGGAGGCAATATTGTAAGGTAATGCTTAAAATTGAGTCTGAGATGTTACATTACAGGCGAATACTCCCAGGGAGGGACCACCTTTAAATAGACAAGCGAAGTGCCAAGTATCCAAATCATAAAAAAAAATTATGTTAAATTGATTTTACTGTAGTCACACATTTTGTTATCATAATAAGTAATAGGTTACTTCTTTCCTAAAGGAATTCCTCTGCAAATCGACTGGAACGGAACCGGATCCGCGAATTTTTAATTTTTTGAAGCCTATTTTTTATCTATTTCGATCGCCAATATGTTGGTAGTTAATGCACGTATTATATTAACTAGAGGAAAAGAATAAAAAGTATAAATCAGTTTTGTCTAAAAATTAAAAAAAAAAATAGAAAAAAAGTTTGATTTTCTGCCGCATGAAGGGTTAAAACTTTCACTATACTAAAGGGAGATTTATCGGCTAACTTCATAGTGTTGATTTCATGTCACTGTGTGCGTTTTAAAATTTTCTCTCATTTTTCTTTGATATTTTTTCCTAGCATGCCTGCAAGGAAGTAGCTCAGATTGTATTTTAAAATTGAACTTTATATTCATCTATATTTGTTTGCCAAAAAATAATAAAATACTCCACCAAATTATTTTTAGTTTTATTCATTCAAAAAATTTTGCTAAAACTTTTTGGAATCTCAAATTCTGTAAAGAATATAACTTCATTAATGTCAGTTCTGTGTAACTATTTAACCTACTAATGGTCCATGGTCCGTAGAACAATTTTTTTTAAATTAATTACTTACAAGCTGTATTTTTGTGACTGGTAGTATACAATAAAAAAAATATTACCAAAATTACGTATTTGAGGGGGGGCTCGGTTAGTTACCATAACTATGTACTATCAAATACTATAAGAAATACCTAGGTACCCGAGTTTGTTTGTAAATGTGTAATTTAACATGCAAGTCATGTTACGTTCGCAAAATTGAATGCCCAATGGCAACTTTGAGTCATCATTCGTGACATATGCATTCTTTGTCATTGTACACACCTCCCAACCGAATCGCGGCTCACATCTGTTGGACATGTACAGGCCCACACCCACCGAAATACTTGCATTACTTGGACTTAACCAAATAAAATATATAAATCAATTCAACTAGGGTAGTTTATTTATTAGTTTCCTATTATTTATGGTCCGTGGTCCTAGGATTTTTTATTAATAAAAAGTACCGTCACGCCTTTATCCCGAAGGGGTAGGCAGAGGCGTAACTAACGCACCTACGACTAGCCACAGGTACTGCGGTCCCATGATGTAATAGGTGGCTCATCCAAAATTATGTAAAAAAAATTAAACTACGAAATTTGAGCTGCCAAAATTCTAGTCCGGTTCTTCAACGATCGGACTAGAATTTTGGTGATTCGACCGAATAAAAAACGATAAATTGTTCCCCAATAATCATAAAAAAATTACCTTCACGCCCATATTCCGAAAGGGTAGGCAGAGGCGCAACTAATGCACCCAGACTTAGCCAAGGTACTGCGTCCCAAGATTTATTTATTTCAATTTTTACATCAATGTACTAACAGCCTTGAGCCAACACATACATCAATTATAGAATCAAATAATTAATTGTGTTTCCAAAAATTTCGAACACGATTTAACAAATTGAACCGTGCTCATTGAAAAAACATCACAGTTATTATCTGTTGCTAATAGTTTATTAAGCGCGTGAAGCGCGGACTGTGTTGGGGCGCTCCAGGCCGCCCGTGTTCTCACGCGACCTTCCGCGAACAGCGGTCGGGAGCGCCACAGCACAGTGCAACTTGGTGTCCACAAACCGCAAGACCCTAAGGTTGAGGGGTTGTCAATCTTATTATTTAATAACATATAATAATGGACCATAAGAGCACACCTTCGTCTTAGCTCTAGTGTGTCTATACCCACAGTGCCATTAACAAAGAGAGACGGATACAAATAGGGATAATATCCGTACAATTTTAAATATAAATATCGGGCAAATTTTCGTTGGACACGCTCAAGCATTAAAGTGTATTTTTTTTCGTGCGGGTTCCATATTATGGCATTATATTCTAAAATGCTACGAACATATGCAAAATATAAGATCAGAATAGATTTCTTGTCATAAAACCTTGTCGTTTGTCTAATAATAAATCCAAGGGATTTGTATGCTTTCTTGCAGATGACCTCAATGTGATTGTTGAAAGTTAACATAGGGTCAAAGAGCAACCCCAAATCGCGAATTTGGTTAATTCTGGCTAATGTTTCATTTTCTATCTTGTATGTGTACATGATAGGCGCCCCAGATCGAGTATAAGTCATAACTTTACATTTTGATAGATTAAATTTTAACTGATTTATATTACTCCAGGAGCACAAATTCTGTATATCAGTTTCTAAAATTTTACAATCGCTGCAATTTCCTACAGCTAAAAATATTTTGAGGTCATCAGCAAACATAAGACATTTAGCTTCTTTCAGTACTTCAGGAAGGTCATTAATCATTATAAGGAATTGAGTGGGTCCTAAAATACTGCCTTGACTTACACCAGAATGTACAAAATACGGATTTGACCGAAAGTGACTAAGTTGCACATATTGAACGCGGCCAGTTAGGTAGTTGGCAAAAAATTTTATTAGCTTAGGTGTAAAACCCAACTTTGAAAACTTACGTAGAAGAATATCATTATCTACACGATCGAAAGCCTTCTGAAAATCAAAATAGGCAACGTCTACCTGCCGTCTCTGGTCCAAGGCCTCTATGGTGTAGTCAACAAAATTAATAAGGTTTGTAGTTGTCGAACGACGACTACGGAAACCATGCTGAGAGTCACATAAAAGTGGACCTATTTGTCTCGTAATATAAAAATTTAAAATGGTTTCAAAAATTTTGCCAAAACATGATAAAACAGCAATAGGGCGATAGTTATCTATTTTTTTCGCATTGCCGCCTTTGGGTACAGGAGTTACGCGTGAGGTTTTCCACAACGTCGGGTATACGTCAGATGAGAGAGACAAATTATATATATAGTGGAGCGGTTTCAAGAAGACAGACAAACAGTCCTTTACGAGGAAAGAAGGAATGCCATCAGGTCCTATTGCAGAATGAGTCTTAAGTCGTCGAACTGCGACTTGAATGTCGGACTCAGATACATGGTTTATTGAAATCCTCGCGGAAGTATTACCGGACTCTAAGCAAATATTTTCTATATTAAGATGCGGTTTTTCTGGTAAGAACACCGATTTGAAATAGGACGCGAATGTGTTAGCGGCATCTAAGCCTGAAACTAACTTTCCATCTATTTCATATTCCCTGCTTATGTGATTAGACGAACGTTGCTGTTTGATAAATTCCCAAAATTTAGATGGATTCTCTTTAATATTAATTTCTAACTGTTTTAAGTAATTTGAATACGCGCATTTAATTAGTTTTTTTACTTTTAACCTATAGTATTTGAACATTTCCTGATTAAATTCCATACCACATAGCTTAAATTTTTTGAGATGAAAATATTTAGTTTTAATGTTGCTTATTATTTCATATGTGAACCATACCGGATAAGTGAATTGCGACCAATTTGCCATTAAGCCCTTTTTTTTAGAGACACATCCATCGAAACATTCATTTATTTTTTTGTAAAATATATCCACTACCTCATCTATATTCTTATTATCATAAATTTCATTCCACTTTAATGACTCAAGGCGCAGGTAAAGTTCTTTAAAATCTGCCTTACGAAAATTCCATGCATCGTGTTGGGGTGTTAATTTATGATCAATTAATAACTTGTTGAAAGGTTGCTTCGAATAATTAAGTTGTACTAAAAATGGGGGGTGATAGTTATCTATAGGGACAAGCGGTAATGTGTCACCATTCAGATCTATATCACAACTAAAATTACATAACAACAAGTCCAACATACTGCCCATTGTGTTGGTAACAGTATTTAGTTGAGTTAATTGACAAAATGAAAGCAAATTATTATACTGTGTAATAACATTTTGACTAGCAGAATTAAGATTGAAATCTCCAAATATGAAAATTTTGTGCTTCGAGTAACGTATACATATATCTTCCAAAACTTTAAAAATATCACAATAAATATTGTCTTTAGAGCTCGGCGGTATATACAATACGCAACAGATTAATGTCATTGACTTAATTTTGACAGAAACAGCTAAAATTTCTAGAGCATCAATGTCAATAATAGAATTACTGCTTAAACCTATTCTCACAACATTATAAGAGTCTCGGAATGCTAACAACACACCTCCCCAGCCAGAATCATTAGCCCGATCCTTTCTTAAAATACAGTAACCACTAGGAAAAACTTCCGAATCACTTACACCACTGTTAAGAAAAGTTTCCGTTAATGCATAAAGGTCATAATTTTCACTTAATACAGATGTTTTACATAAATCTAACTTAGAACGCAACCCTCTCACATTTTGATAGAAAATGTTAAGCGTTTTAAATGTACTACATTTTTTTAACACCTTCTCTTTTGCGAAATCCACTACGCCATGGCTTAATATGCACATCCTCAGCCCAGTGCATTGGCAACATGTATACATCCATATTTTTTGTCGGCACTGTTAACTTGAACGATGCATAATCACCACGGGGCTTTAGCTGTTCTACGAAACATTTATCATTGGGGCAGATACTGAGCAAATGTTTAATAACTTGTTCCACAGTAGTGCCCGATTTTAAATAGTAAAGATGCAAATAACTTTTACGTTCCGCGGCCTCTAGTTCGGTTGAACCCGGTGGAGCCGTACCACGAGCCACATTTTGCAACGAACGTCGAACCCGATTATGTTTTACCGTAACCCATTCATTGTTAGCATCGCCATTTTCCTCGGCGATATTAACTTGCGAATCTTGTTTCAAGTCGGTTGTAATGCACGTAGTAGGGGTCTTGTCACATACTTCAACATCACTTGTACTTGCAAGCGCGATAGGTCGGGCGGGCGAAGAGATCGGTGATATATTCTTCGCCATTCGCACTTTACGCTTCGGAGCGGAAACAGCTGAGATAGCACGAAGACGAGCCTCGCGAACCGGTCGCTGCTTCATAGTACCCTCATCATCTTCACTATTTTGGCCAACAGACCCACTAAATACCTTCGGATTAACATTCTGATGAGCTTGTATGAGATTTTTTATTAAGTTATTTTGCTCAATAATTATAGATTCGAGTGAATCAACTTTATTCTGTAGCACAAGTACAGTCTTATTCAACTCACAGATACAGTTTTCTATACTATTATTAGTCATATTCGCGGATATTAATTTTTAAATGCGGAGCGTAAACTTATGCAGTATGCGCGCTTACATACATACTGATAACGACACTCTGGGTTTTGATACCACTTTTAAAAAAAATACCCGACCAAATAATAAATGGATTAAGGTGTCCCACAAAACGGGAGCTATTAAAATTCATAATGTCCTTGTTCGACGTTTGCGGGTTTCTATCACCGTTTACTATTAATGGTAAAATATTACTCCAAGAGACTTGGAAAAATAATTTGGGATGGGATGAAGAAATACCAGAGGATATCTGTACAAAATGGTTTAAATGGTTGAAATTATTAAAATCTATTAGCAAAATTAGGATACCACGATGTTATCGACAAGTAGATGCATCGATATTACGTAATCGAAACGTAACACCTGCAGACAGTGAGAGGTATGACTCACAGCGGTTAGGCGCCTATTCTAATAACTTTGGCCTATCAACGCATAAATATACACGCATAGACCCTTGTACTGATGAATGTGGTTATAATTGTTTGCAACTTCACATTTTTTGCGACGCGTCTTTACAAGGTATGTGCGCGGTTGCTTATTGGCGTTGGATAGATAGCCATAAACAAATTAAGGTTTGCTTTGTAGCGAGTAAATGTCGGGTTACACCTGTTAAAGCTGTCACGGTGCCTAGGTTAGAATTACAGGCAGCAATAATGGCTGCTAGGTTAGCAAACACCATACAGTCCACATGTCGAATTAAAACGGCTAACCGATATTTTTGGTGTGATTCTACGACAGTTTTACAATGGATACGTAACAACACACGGAATTACAAAACTTATATAGCTCACCGTTTAGGCGAAATTGATGAGTTGACCGAAATGAATGAATGGAGATATGTGCCTACATCCATGAACGTTGCAGATTTACCCACTCGGGAGAACTTTGACAGTCTTCAGCTGGAGGGTGAATGGTTTGATGGCCCTTCATTTTTATACGAAAAGGAATATTCATGGCCTACAAGTAGCGTACCTGGTGTTCAGGAATGTGACTTAGAATTCGTACAACATATTACACATGAGCTTTATTTTCCTGAGCACGCGGCTATACCGGATCCGATGCGGTTCTCTTCCTGGATACGATTGCTAAGATGTACGTCAGTAGTCCTGAAATTTATAAAAAAATGTAAAAGGGAGGAAATAGATGACTGTACCGCCATGAGTCATGCCGAGACTTTACTTTTACGTTATTCACAAACAAAAACGTTTTACACAGATATATCCGCGATAAAGGGTGGAAAACGTATGGAAAAAGGTAGTAAGCTACTTACCTTGACGCCTTTCCTAGATGGGCAGGATGTACTACGGGTAGGGGGGCGCATAGACGCCGCTGCTGATGTTGCCTTCGATGTAAAGCATCCTGTAATTTTAGATGGAAGATGTCTAATAGCTAAATTGATTGTAAAACATTATCACGCGATGGCAGGGCACAGCAACCAGGAAATGGTTATTAATAACCTGAAACAAAAATACTGGTTAATACGGATGAGACCTACTGTCAAAGAAATAATAAGTAAATGCATGCTATGTAGGTTAAGAAAAGTTAAACCTCAGATGCCAATAATGGGTGACTTACCTGCGGCACGGGTAGCTCATCATCAAAGGGTATTCACCCACTGTGGTTTGGATCTGTTTGGTCCGATGGAAGTTACGATAGGAAGGCGAAGAGAGAAAAGATATGGAGTTATTTTTACCTGTCTCACCGTCCGAGCAATACATTTGGAGTTGGTGTCATCGCTGAGTACCGATTCGTTGATCATGGCTCTTCGTAGGATGGCATCACGACGTGGGTGGCCCACACACCTGTATTCGGACAATGGGACAAATCTGACAGGCGCAGAAACAGAGCTGAAGAAGGCCCTCAGAGAACTTGATGAGAAAACAATGAGAGCTACGCTCAGTGTTCACGGTACTCGCTGGTCTTTTATACCACCGGCCAGTCCCCACTGGGGTGGGGCGTGGGAACGCTTAATACGAAGCGTTAAGGTAGCCCTCAAGGTTATCTTGACTGAAAGAGCACCTAGGGAAGAAGTGCTTAACACACTGCTGGCTGAAGTGGAAGCCATCGTAAATGGACGTCCATTGAGCCACGTGTCGGTTGATGTGCATAGTACCGAGTCACTGACACCCAATCATTTCCTGCTGGGCACATCATCGTCTTTGCCACAGATGGGCAGCTTTGATGACTCGGATTTGTTCCTACGCCGACAATGGCGAATATCACAAAGGCTGGCAGATATGTTTTGGAGAAAATGGGTTACCGAAGTGCTACCCGAAATGATACCACGTCAAAAGTGGGTCCAAGATAAGCAGGATCCTCTCAGAATTGGTGGCTTGGTGTTCATCGCTGACCCTAATGCTCCTCGTAACGTATGGCCACGAGGTATTATAGAGCAGGTTTTTCCTGGAAAAGACGGCAGAGTGCGAGTGGTACAGGTGAAAACTCAGTTAGGTAGCCTTAAGAGATCTGTTGCTCGCGTCGCCAAAATTCCTGTGGATACATGAGTGCTGTCTGCTGCGCCAGCAGCACTAGGGTGGGGCTATGTAGGCGACGCAAGCAACATTGAACCTTATTACCATGTACTGTAGACTAGGTGTAGTTTTTTAATTGTCAGTCGTCCGCTTACCGCCGCTGCGATCGGCACGCCTGCGTTTTGTTTATTGTGATTTATATGTGTAAATCGCGATTATATTAGTTCTTGTGTTCAAATCTTCTTGGCTTTCATTCGTAAGAAGTCCCAGCCCCTTACAGACTTGCTAATCTTTTCGACTTTTCCAACTTGGATCTTAGTACCCTTCGCAATCAACTCTTTTGCTTCTTCGGGAAAGAGCCATATGCCATTCTCATCTTTATAAGTTACATGACAGACCATTCCTTGAGTGATTAAAGTAGAGAAAGGCTCTTTAATGTCAAAATAGCCACATTTAGTTAAAGCACGGCAGAAAAACCTTGAGTAAAGCAAATGTAGAATTACATGTTCTATTCCACCTTTGTAATAATCAACAGGCATAAAACGATTACAAGTATCTTTATTAATCGATTTATTTTCACTGCAAAATGCAGCAAAATACCAAGAAAAAAGTGTCAAATGTATAAGTTTCACGTTCTGCTTGCTTTCCGCACTTTGGACAATCAACAAATTTCCAGGTTGGGTGCTTGTCCAGGGGATTACCACCACTTGTAAATTCTACATCCGTTGGTAGAACAACAGGGAGGTCTTTTTCTGGAACTGGAACAATTCCACAATCTTTACAATATATAACAGGTATAGGACATCCCCAATAACGTTGCCTTGAAATTCCCCAATCATGCAAACGGTAGTTTACTGTTTTTTTGCTTATTCCTTTTTCTTCAAGCTTTTTAATGATTACTTCCTTTGCCTCATTAATCATTAGTCCGTTTAAGAATTCAGAATTGAACATCACTCCATCACCGAAGTACGGTTCTTTTAAGATCTCTTTGGTCTCTTCACAAACTACAGGAATAATCGGTAAGCCATACTTCTGTGCAAATTCAAAATCACGCTGATCATGTGCAGGGCAACCAAAAATCGCACCTTCTCCATACTCCATCAACACAAAATTCGCTATGTACAGTGGCAACTCTTAATCAAGAAATGGATGTTTGACATTTAATCTTGTGTAAATCCCGATTTTTTCATCATTCTCCCCCTTTGCCTTCACACTGTCGATAAAACCTTGTATGTCTTCGTCCTTAAGGTCTTGTACAGCAGGCCACACATCAAGTTACTCACCCTATATAACTATAGCTATTCTATACAACTTTATTATTTTGTTTGAT
>DVZQ01000025.1:0-13075 GCA_018237685.1 Pachythone gigas | reverse complement strand
CGTACCACATTATATGGTTAAAGTGTAGTTAACTTAATGTACACTATTCATTACGCGCGCATTCATAATTTTGAAGTAGTGAAAGCTAAGCGCAGCCACAATGTAATACAATTATTGTGTTAAAAACATTCTGGGGGGCAAAAGTTGCACGCGTCCGTAGGATTTACCACCTTTTCCTAGGCCCACCCTACACGTGCCCCCCGGGTGGTGCTAAAGTGCAATAACGCCGAGTCTCTGGCGGCGGTCAAATAACCAGACCAATCCAGACCTAAACAGTCTGAGTAGAGAAGGTAGGAAATGACCTTTTCAAACCGTAACCTCGCGGTCATGTTTTGCGATAGCGGTGGTCTTGGCTTTATCGTCCGGACTACGAGGAAGAAATCCTCTTTAATAAATCACCCCGAATTCTACGATGGGATACGTGTCAATAGAATGCATGGCTGTTGGGAAGTACAGTCTTTAGCGCCAGCTTCAACGCACCTGGCGAACGTTGTCGTAAATAGCCTTTACGCCGGAATGGGAGTAACCCGGTTGTGTGACCTCTATATCTGCCCTACTCGTGGGAATAATAATGGAATTTTCTAATCAAAATAAACATAACAAAACACTCACTCAGCAAATTTTTCATACAAGCATGTTTAACAAGCAAAGCTCACAGTCTCCTTCTGACCACAGAAGAGTTGACATCTGCTCCAACAATCTGATGGGAACTCCGGGACCTTCAAACTCTGATGTTACAAAGAATGCTGAAGTTCAAAAACGTAAAAGACAAACCCTAAGCCCTGAAACTGTCAGTAACCAAAAACAGTGTAAACTCAGCACATACTGGCTAAGCCAACCAATAGCCACATCAAACTCATTCTCTTTACTTGAAAATGAAGTAGATGTGGAAGACTTTCAGCCTCTTCCAACAGAAAGAGTACCCAAACCTCCACCAATATTTATAGACAAAGTCTCAAACATTCGTCCCTTAACCAAACTTCTAGATGAAGTCGTGCCAGATCTCTTTGAGCTAAAAGTTTTGCCCAAGGACCAGGTCAAAATTCAGCCTAAAACAAGCGATGCCTATAAAACAATAGTTAAGGAATTAGACGCAAAAGGAACTGAATACTTCACCTATAAACCTAAACAAGAGAGGAGCTTTAAAATAATCCTTAAAAATATGCATCCATCAACTGATATTGAAGAAATCAGAGAAGCCCTAGCGCAATTGGGACATGTCGCTCACAACATATGGAATATGAAACAAGCATCCACAAAAATTCCACTGCACATGTTTGTGGTAGAACTGAAACTAAGTGTAAACAACAAAGATGTGTATGAGATTAAAAACCTTCTACACTGTCGTGTGAAGTTTGAGCCCCCGAGACCTAAACGCACAATTCCACAATGCGCCAACTGTCAAGACTACGGGCACACAAAAACTTACTGCCGGCGTAAACCAAGGTGCATTAAATGCGCAGGGAATCATGCATCATCGGCTTGTCTCAGGAAAGAACGATCTGGCGACGTCAAATGCGCATTGTGTGATGGAAATCACCCGGCTAATTATAAGGGCTGCACTGTATTCAAAGAGTTGCAAAAACTGAAATACCCTCCATTACGCATAAAACCAACCAAATCGATCGTCATAAATAACACAACTCAACCTAAACCTCAAAACCCAACCAAACATTATGCTGATGCTGTTCGCAAAAGCCCAAAACAAGGAAAAAATCAAATCTCGTCAAAACCATATACATACAAAGAAATAAGACAAACACCTCCACAAAAAGAATCGCACATGTTTACTCATCAGCCACAAAATGAAAACTCAACAGAAAATAAAAACGAACTTAAAGATCTAATGGAAATGTTCAAACAAATGATGCAACAAATAACTACAATGACAAACCTTTTATTAAGTCTTATGACTGAACTCCGCTCACAAACAACACCAAAAGGAAGTAACCAGGATTTTATCCAGGCGGGAAGCAGACGGCCCAACCTGCCCCCCCGCGATTAAGTCCATTTAAGCCGATTATCCTTGCCTTATGGAATGCGAATGGGCTGTCAAATCATACTCAAGAATTAACACATTTTCTCCACATGCATAAAATTGATTTCATGTTAATCTCTGAAACACACTTTACCAACAAGAGCTACTTCAAGGTGCCAAAATATAAACTTTACTTCACAAACCATCCTGATGGTGGAGCTCACGCAGGATCTGCTATACTCATAAAAGATAACATCAACCACTATGTCCAAAATCCAATTTGCAGCGAAGAATTTCAAGCCACTATCATTACTATTGAAAGTTTAAATGGACCAATAAACATCTCCGCTCTTTACATACCTCCTAAGCATAATTTAAAGTCAGAACAATACACATCTTTCTTTAAACAATATGATAACAAATTCATTGTTGGAGGAGACTTTAATGCGAAACATACTGACTGGGGTGCAAGAGTTACTACAACTAAAGGCAGAGAATTGATGAAAACTGTACACCGACTGAACCTTACTGTTGAATCCACTGGGAAACCTACATACTGGCCTACCGATCCAAAAAAGCACCCAGACCTGGTGGACTTCTTTATAACGAAGGGCTTTCCCATCTCAGCATTACATTGCCGCCCTACTTACGACCTGTCCTCAGATCATACAGCTGTTATAGCTGAGCTGCACAATGACTTCGTAGAAATAAATAAACCTTGCAGAATACACTCCAAAAAAACCAACTGGGAACATTTCAGGCAAATAATAGAAAACACAATGGACAAACAAATACCTCTCAAATCTGATGATGATATTACTTCAGCGGTTGAAATTTTCAATGCATGCGTTCAATCGGCTGCCTGGAAAGCAACTCCTCCAGAAAGTACCATTGAAATAATTCCGATATATCCACAAATTGTAACTGACTTGATACGGAAAAAAAGGCAAGCCAGAAAACAATGGCAACTAACCCGTCACTCTTGCGATAAAAGGAGGTTCAACAATTTGGCCAAAGAAGTCAAGTGCACTCTCAGAAACCTCAAAAATCAGGAAGTGGAAAGCCGTTTAGCTAAGCTTGATGCAACATCGACAACAGACTATTCCTTGTGGAAACTCACCAAATCCCTTAAGAGACCAATACCATTTCAATCCCCACTTCGAAGAGAGGATGGTTCCTGGGCAAAAAGCGATGCTGACAAATCTCTTCTGTTCGCCGAACACCTATCGAGTGTTTTTTCTCCAAACACCGACACTGGCTCGACAAAAGTGAACAAAGTCACAGAGGCTCTAAACAGACCGCATCAGCTAGCGCCACCAATCAAAAATATCTCTATCAGGGAAGTTAACCTCACAATCAGGAAACTAAGTTTAAATAAAGCTCCTGGCTACGATCTCATAACAGCAAAGACGATGAAAGAACTTCCCTATGTTGCGATCGCCTTACTAACTGCTATTTACAATGCCATTCTGCGAAGAGAATTTGTTCCTGCCCAATGGAAAGTAGCAGAAATTATCTTGATTCCAAAACCTGGCAAGAATCCAGAAAACGTCTCGTCGTACAGACCAATAAGCCTCCTGCCAGTTGCTTGTAAGATCATGGAAATCCTCATTCTTAAACGTCTGTCTTTAGAACTTGCCAAATCTGAATTAATACCGGCTCATCAGTTTGGCTTTCGTAAAGGCCATGGAACCATCGAACAGGTCCATCGGCTAGTCGAAAAGATAAATGATGCATACGAAAACAAACAATATTGCTCAGCAGCTTTTTTAGACATATCACAGGCATTTGATCGCGTGTGGCATGAGGGACTTCTCTTTAAAATTTTGCAAGCTCTACCTATCAACTACTACCTGATCATAAAGTCATATCTCCAGAAAAGACACTTTTATGTAAAGCAAGGAGAAGATCAATCGGGCCTCCGCGAAATCAGAGCAGGCGTCCCCCAAGGCAGTGTGATGGGCCCTGTCTTATACTTAATATATACATATGACTTACCAACCACAGAGGATATTCTCATAGGGACCTTTGCTGATGATACTGCTCTTATAGCAACTCATGAAAATCCAGTAACTGCAACAAATCTTCTACAAAAAAGCTTAAATAACATTTCAATCTGGCTACGAGACTGGAAAATTAAAGCTAATGAGACTAAATCTGTGCATGTAACATTCACCTACAGACGTGACACGTGTCCCCTCGTAGAACTAAACGGAATATCAATCCCCCAATCAGAGGATGTTCGCTACCTGGGTGTATATCTGGACAGACGACTAACCTGGAAAAAACACATATTTACAAAAAGGAAGGCTCTGAGTGTACAATTTCGGAAACTTTACTGGCTCTTGGGGAAGAAATCAAAACTCTCGCTAAACAATAAATTACTCCTTTACAAAAGTATCCTCAAACCAATTTGGACTTATGCAGCGGAACTCTGGGGCACCGCAGCAAATACAAATTTGGAAATAATACAACGCTACCAATCAAAAATTCTTCGCTTAATAACTGGTGCTCCCTGGTACATTACAAACTTACAGCTGCATCGAGACCTAAGACTACCAACAGTGAAAGAGGAAATAGGAAGACGGTTGAAATTATACTCTCACCGCATAAAGAGCCATCCCAATAAACTTGCATCCAACCTGATGAAACCCGCTGGCGTGCTCAAACGATTGAAACGGAGAGTTCCACAGGACCTCCTCCCACCACAAACAGAAGTCTAGGAAGATTTCGACTTTTAAATGGGTGCACCACTGGGTGCACACCATACATGCCAATATAAAATCACATGACCACCTGCTAAATGCCCTGAAAGGCAGATCGCGAGGATACAGGAGTTAAAAAAAAAAAAAAAAAAAAAAAAACAGATTAACAACCTAAACAAACTTCAAGTTTTACATTTGACTTATGGTTAATTTATAAATCCTTGTTTGATGTAATAATTGGAATAATTTAAATTAGTTTGAATTAAATTAGTGATAAACTGGACAAACACTTAACAGTCGACCATCCTGATCTGGTGTCTGTCCCAGACACTGAGATCTTTAATTGTCAGTTGCTACACTAATAAAATTAGATAGTATTATATCAAACACACAAAACAGTAAACTAACAAACAACAGCTACACTGTCTCATAGTCATTACTAAGAAAGTATGACATTGTAACATACAATACTCATCTAGCTAAACATTAACAAAAACGTTAACAAAATTAGAATCTAAATAGACTATAATCACGACTTTACTTCTCATATTTATTTTTTTTTTTTGATATAATTTGAAATAAGTTAACATGTACCTTTAAACATATAATTGAATTAGTAACCAGAACCATAACATGAGTCCTAAGATAATTGAAGTTTTTAACGAACACAATTAGTTATTATGTTGCTGAAATAAAAAAATAGTTATGACAATAATAATAATGAAGGATAAATAAATTCTGAAATTATTCAAATAATATTTTCAATCTTGTTCGGCCATCGATTTAGACAAATGTCCTCATTGTTATGTATTTCAAGTTGTTTTTGCCTATTAAATATTATATATAAACAAAAGAAACAAGAATTAAATTGTGCACCTTTTGTCATTTTGAGCACATAAAGTACTATGTAACACGAGCTTATATTAAATATTATACATGAACGCAAAATAATTGTTTAACAGCATGTTAAACTGTTTTCTCACCTATTCATTACTGTACATTTGCACCTCGTCTTTTAACATCACAATTTGTAGTTAACCAATCTTCAGTTTAATTCTAGATGATTATGAATGTCAGGGCACCGCTTGCACACACAAGGTGCTTCGGCCTCACTCCCGAATATTATCTAAGAAATCTGGGCACCGCTTGCACATACAAAGTGCTTCGGCCTCACTCCAGAATATTATCTAAGAAGTCTGGGCACCGCTTGCACATACAAAGTGCTTCGGCCTCACTCCAGAATATTATTAGAAAAGTCTGGGCACCACTTGCACACACAGGATGCTTCGGCATCGCTCCAGAGGATTATCAAGGTTAAGTTGCCGCGCCGCCGTTTACACACACAAGGTGCTTCGGCCTCACTTCAGCTGTATGACGTCACGCCAGGACGTTCACCAGGTGTCAGGTCAACAACATCAACTTCCATCGTTATCTTGCGCAAGGAAAGGCATAATAAAATTATTACTTCGTCATGGCTGCCATAACTAACTCGCTCGAAATTGCGCAGTTCATATCAGGGTAGGATATTCAGGAATTATGACAAACCATATCATTAAGACTTTAAGTTATATTGTTATACTATATTATTATTATCGTTTTAATAAATTAATGAATATAATATTATAATCGTTACATTATATACTGAATATCATGTAATATGGTTCTCATATACCTATGAATCAGATATTATATACTAATGTATTATATTGTATGATTATGTGTTATGTCGTTTATTATAATAATAATCTTAAATATAATTTTATTATAGTCACTACATATTATAAAACAAAGTCGCTTTCTATGTCTGTCCCTATGTCCCTATGTATGCTTAAATCTTTAAAACTACGCTACGAAAGCCGCAGCGATTGAAGAGGAAGGTTTATATGTATAAATTAGGCTATAAACGAGAACCGTTCCTACGGGAAATTATCAAGGTTTTTTTTGTAAATTTTATGTGTACAATAAAGTATTAAAGAATAAATAAATAAATAAATAAATATAAATTCTCTTCCACGCGGGCGAAGCAGCCACCGGGCTGCTAGTTGTATTATAAAATTAACTACTTAAAATTTCCAACATTTCTCTCAACTTTAATTAATCTGTTTTTCATTCACTATCACCGTAATCTGACTCGGATTCCGACTCTTGAAACCTGACCCACGGCTTAATCTTATCGATTGAAAACACATTTTTGTATTTTTTTTTTGAATAACCTTCAACACTACTAACTTCATACCTGTCATGATCAAGAACAGCTGTTACTCTATATGGACCGCTGAAAGGTGGTACTAATTTGTGGCTCTCACCAGGTGTTTTAGTGTTCTTCTGCACCATAACTAAATCTCCAACCTTATATATTTTCGCTTTGCATCTCTTTTTATCATATCTTGTTTTCATTTTCATCTGTTGTCTATCTATGTTTTCCGACACCTGCTCTCTAATTTTCTCAACCGCTTCGGTGGATATTTCTTCCAAATCTTTGATGTCATGAAGATGTCCTTCTACCATATTTACTGAGGATGTCCCAAAAATAACTTCAGTGGGAGTTTTACCTGTGCCTTGGTTCACAGTATTATTGAGACTCCATTGTACTTGATTTAATTTCATATCCCAGTTACGGTCGTCTTCTCCGTGACATAGTGCGGTTAATGCAGCAAGAATCGAACGATTATACCGTTCAATTTGCCCATTCGCTCGAGGCGTGGCTACAGCGTTTAAAATGTGTTTTATTTTATATGATTCAATAAAAGCTTTAAATTCGTTGGACGTGAAACTTGTGCCTCGATCGGATATTAGACTTTGTGGAGCACCGAAAAGAGAGAAAACATCTTCAAGAACCTTAATAGATGTTTTACTTTTTGTATTCCTCACTGCTTTCAAGATAACAAATTTTGTAAAACTGTCTATTATCCCTAAAATATACATATTGCTATGTTTACTTTTTACAAAAGGTCCCAAATGATCAATGTGCATACATTTAAATGGTACTTTTGGTTTAGGAATTGGATGTAAAAACCCTTGCTTTTTACCTCCTAATTGCTTGGCATGTGCACATGGAATGCAAGCGCGTACGTACTTTTTGACAAATTGAGCTAATTTTGGAAACCAGTAATCACGTCTCACTTTTTCTAATGTTTTTTCATAGGAAAAATGACCAGATTCATCATGACAATGTTGCATGATCTTCCAACGAGCATCTTTGGGAACTGCCCACCGTAATTCCCCGTTTATTCTTCTGAAAATTTTTCCATCTTTCAACTCATAATTAGTGTGAATATCTTTAGCTTCCGATGATTTATTATCTAGCACCGCCTTTACATGACATAGTCTAGGGTCGCTCATTTGAACGCTTTGCAGCCAATGAATTTCACCGATTTGCATTATTATTTCAAGTTCCTTCCCGTTATTCGGGACTGGATTTCGGCTTAAAGCATCAGCATGTGCTAGTTGTGCCCCAGGCCGATATTCAATAGAGAACGAAAATTCTTGAACTAACAGCCACCAACGAGCTATTCTCGGAATTAAATCTCGTTTCGTTAAAGTTGTGCGCAACGCGTTACAATCTGTAACGACCTTAAACTCTATGCCCAGTAAGTAGACTCGGAAACGACCCAACGATGACACTACGGCTAACGTCTCCAGCTCGTATGAGTGGTAGTGCTGCTCTTCTGCCGTCGTCTGTCGGCTAAAATAGGCCACAGCCCTAAAAAGTGCCTCTTTATTTGGACGCTGTAACAATATTCCACCTAACCCAACGGCACTAGCATCAGTATGCAACTCCGTCTCATATTTAGCATTGTATATCGCTAGTACTGGCCTTGTAATTAGTATTCTTTTAAGCGTATCAAAAGCTTTATTTTGTTCTTCTCCCCACACCCACGCTGTGTTATTTTTAGTTAAAAATGTCAAAGGCTTGGCAATGGAAGCAAAACCAAGAACGAAACGTCTAAAAAAACTGGTTAATCCTATGAACTGACGCACCTGATGTACGTTTTCGGGTATCTTAAAAGCTGCAACAGCTTCAATTTTCTTCAGACCCGGTCTCACACCATTACTAGAAATTTCGAATCCTAGGTAGTCAATAGTTTTCCTGAAAAAGTTACATTTAGCCAAATTCAAAGTTAAATTCGCTTCTTTTAAAAGATCAAGAACTTGTTGTAGCTTTTCCATTCCTTCTTCTATTGTTTTGGAGGAAATTATAACGTCGTCCATGAATGCTAATACTCCATTCATTGGCCGTTGTTTAAGTAGCTTTAGAACCAATCGTTGGAATACAGCTGGTGCGTTCGTCAATCCGAAAGGCATACGATTATACTCATAGTGCCCATCCGGAGTGACGAACGCAGTGGCATGTTTTGATTCCTCGGATACGGGGACTTGATGGTACCCAGAAGTGAGATCTAACGTAGTAAAATACGTTTGTTCAGACAATCTATCGATTTGGTCATCGATGATTGGCATCGGAAATTTTTCTTTGACCGTTTTGCGATTTAATGCTCGGTAGTCAACGCACAGTCGCTTTTCTCCGTTCTTTTTCGACACTAGTATGATGGGGCTAGCGTACTCGGACTTTGATTCCCGTATAATTCCATTGGATAACAGGTCATTCACAATTTCGTTCACCTTTTCACGCTCCGATAAGGAAAGTCGGTACGGTCTATAAGTGACAGGTATATTATCTTTTAATTCAATGTGCATTGTTGCAAGATCCGTTTTACCAATTTCATTCAACGTGAAAGCAAAACACTCTCGTTGAGAATTTAATAGATAACACAACTTTTCTTTAATAATACTAGGTAAATCTTTATCAACATTTAATTGATCGTCTGTTATTTGAGTCAAGTCGTCTGTTGAAACTAAATTTATCATTACCTCTGCCCCTAATCGGCTCTCTGTTGATATAGCTGACACAGTTTCGGAGGACATAAACGCCGCCCGAGACAGTATCAAGCCTTTTGAAATGGTAATAGATTGCAAATTTAAAGGAATTACTATGACAGATCCGTTACCTTTCTGGATAGAATACATTCCAGGCAAAATCAAAAATTCATTGTTTGTTTTCATGCATATGGCAGTATCAATACAAACTATTCCACTTATAACAGGTGTAGTACAAATGTTTATTGATGTAACTCCATCAATTCTAACGTTCCCTGTACTTTTAATGGAAACCTTTTCAAATGAAGATGTAATATCCTTATAGAAAACCAATTTATCTTCCGTTTTATACGCTCGAACACCCGGTAATTCCGTCAGGGTCTGACCAATCAAAACATCGGCAGGGATAGAACTAGCATCCACCAGATATGCGTCTATTTCTTCTTTCAGTCCGTCAAGAATAATGTTTATCTTAACGCGACCTTCAGGGACTACTCGACCACTAGCAAAACCTTTCAATGTCGGCAAATCATTAGAATCAATTGGTATTTGAAGATTTTTACCATAATCAGACCTTAAAAGCGTACACTGGCTACCTAGATCAATAAATGATGTCATAGATTGACCATTAACTACAACTGGTTTATAATATTTCTTACTTGTGCCCTCTACAGACACAATATTCAAAACATCTTTGTTTACACTTTTAATAAACGTTTGTGACTTTGATCCGCGTGTGTCCACCATTGGTCTCGGACAATCTTTTTCCAAGTGACCAAAACGCCTACATCGTTTACATTTTATTACTTCCTTAGGACACTTCGTGACTACATGTCCAATTTCACCACAATTATAACAAGTTAATGCAGTGATTTGCTTTTTCACATAGGGCTCATTCTGTTTTCTAATTGAAGGGTTAGGATCTATAGTGTCACGATTTGGCACATATTTTTTTGAAGTTTCAAACGTTTTGTTAGAAATGTTACGAAAATACTTTAAAACTTCTTCAGGTTCCTGCAGATTTGCTCCTTGTATATTCATTCGAATATTCGAATCAAATATTCCACAGGTTAAGCAATCAACTGCCTTCTTCCTTCTTAATTCGCATCTATTAATGAGCATGATTTTATCATAATAATATTCTTCAAGTGTTTCACCTCGACGTGATTTTCGCGCCAGCATCTCAGTCAGTAACTCGCCATAGTTTTGTTCACAGGGAAAAGCTTCTAACAACTTACCCTGCCATTCTAACCAACTATAATTTACACTGGTGAGACCATCATACCAACGTTTCGACAAGCCTTTTAGTTTTGGAAGTGCATAGAATATAGTCTGACGTTCTGACCACCCATATATATGCGCTGACTCATTAATTTTACACAACCAGTCTTTCATGGTTTGTGATTTAGCTTGAGGGTCAAAATCTGGGATGACGTTTTGAGCTCCGTGAAGACCGGAAGCCGAAACACCCATATTATTTCTGTCATTTAAGACATTAACTAGTTTTTCCAATAATGTGTTTTCATTCGACATTCTAGTTCGATGTTCAACTTTACTGTAATTATTCGAATTAGAGTATTGACTATTTTCTTTTGGCGTAGAACTACTCGGACGGTCGCGTTTACGTGGTTTTCGTATCCTATCACGACTTTTCGTAACACTACTCGGCGACGAAGACGTTGTATATTCAGAACTATACGAATACCGACCGTGTGAACGTTTACGTGACTCTAACTGGCAATCTCTACGTCGTCGATATGAACTAATACCGGAATGACTCTTGTTAGAGAAACTATCTCGAGAACTTATTCGTGTACTTCTATGGGGCTGCCTACCCCTATATTGACTCCTATCACGACGTAGTGTTGGAGAACGAGTCTTTCTTGATTTGTACTTTTTGGCATTACGATAACGGGGTGGAGTATGAGATCGATTTCTATAACTATCAATTGACTTTAGTGGAGGGGATTTTGACGGTGTTCTACCCGATTGAGAGTTATCAAATTTATCCATATTATTTATTTAAATTGTTACTAAGAAAAACTATTTATATTTACACCCACTCAATTAATGGTTTCCAAAATCTTTGCAATAGTTTATATTTATTTATACACTAAATTGAAAGATTTTCCTCTTAAATTCACTAAGTCACTTTATTCTTCTAGTTAGGCAAGGTAAACACTTCTAATTGTTATATGTAAATTAACTTAAATCATTATCAAATTATTATATAATAATATAGTACAGATTAGATTATAGTAAAAAACCTTTATAATAAAATAATTTTAATGTATCAAGCGTTGAATATAATACATAATAATAACTATTAATGGTAAAGGAAAAGGAAATGAACTTATGTTTTAATAAAAGCTGAAATAGTAAACAAATTTCATTAGCTAAACATTCAATATAATTAGTAACTACTCCCAACATAAGAGTTGTTACATTGTGTACATTTTAAAATTTGTAATAACTATCGGTTACCAATCAGTATAGGTTTCAGAATTTCTCTTGATATTTATTTTATCCCATCTTTACAGAGTATCCAAACAAACTCATACCCTCATTGATTGTTTGACAATTGTACATTTGAATGGACTAGCACAAACCTATTTAATAACTCTGTAAATCTTATCTTTCAATTAATTTAGCAAAATAGTTCTCAATCAGCAAATCAATCTTTAACCAATATCGTATACTGACATACCTGAGCTATTAAAACTGTTGGTAAAACCTGTGGTAATAATCTGTATTCTATCTAATTTTATAAATTCTAAAACTTATTTCCTCGGGTAAAAGAAAATGCGTTGAACAATTTTGTAATTGTCTAAACATAACATGGACATGTACTTAATTCATGGTTATTATCACTTAATACAATTATTTTTAGGCTACTCTTTCACCAGGAGTATTCGTGTAGAGTGTAACATCTAACTGACACTAATCTCAGGAACTACTGGGCCAAATTGATTGCTCTATTTTATCGTCAGAATGTTTTAGTCACAGGGTTCATAGATGGCGCTAACAGTATCAAAATCAAAGCACTAATTTAGGACATAGGTATATAATTGCGAATTAAAGACTTATCCTCATCATGTGATCATTTGATAGCGATGTTATTTTAAGTAAGAACTTGGTGTTTAGCCAACTCTACTCACGAAATTCCAAATAATCGCTACCAAACAAATCTATAAAAATACTTCGTACTTACACGGCTTTCTCCTTATAAGCTTACCACGTTAATTACATCCACTTTGCGGGGTTTTGAATGTCGTACCGCTTCTGAACTAAAAACTTTTATTGATTATCTTGAATAAACCACACAGGTATGTAATTCAAATAACTTTTATTAATTTTTGGATTAACAAAACAATTCGTTCCACAACCAGAGAGTGAGTAAAAATCAACGACAAAACATAGAGTAAAAACCACAGATCAACAACCTAAACAAACTTCAAGTTTTACATTTGACTTATGGTTAATTTATAAATCCTTGTTTGATGTAATAATTGGA
>DVZQ01000024.1:0-13826 GCA_018237685.1 Pachythone gigas | reverse complement strand
CTAAGGCTTGGCTGGATATTGATGTGATGAATGTGATAGTAGTTGAAATTAATTATAATATTGCATCTGTATTTGCATATTATTATCAATATTTTAAGCTAATCATTATATTTTATAATGATTAGCTTATATATTTTAAAATAAGATAATAATTTAAAAGCTAAGATAAAACCACATTCACTAAACCTCCTCATGATTATTTCTATTTTTTCTTCTATTTTTTTCTTTTTATTTCCTTCTTTTAAACTGTTTTCTTTTTTTATTAATTTACTTTCTTTTAATTTTTCTTTTATTAAATCTTTTTCTTTTTTTAAATCTTCTTTATCTCTTTCTATTTCTTCATTTAATTTCTCTGCTTCTTTTTTATTTTTTTCTTTACGTTTTTCTAAATTTTCTATATCCGCTTGGAGATAAGCTTCTTTATGTTTTTTTTCTTTAAATTTTTCTATTTTTTCTTTAAGTTCATTATCCCATTTTTCAAAATTTTTAATTTTTTTGATCATTTCTAAATTTAATGGACTTTTTTTAATTTTTTCTATTTTTTCTTTAATTTCTTCTATTTCTAAATTATTATCTTTAAATGATTTTTTTAAAAGTTTTAAATTGTTAATTAATCTTTTATAATCTTTTTTCATATTTTCATATTCTAACCAAATCTTTTTAATTTCCATCATTTCAATTCTTAAAGTTTTCCTTTCTTTCTCTTTGATTTTTTCTACATCTTTATAAATATTTTCTACAAAATTTTTTATATTGTTTTTTTCTATTTTCATCACATTTTCTTTATTAACAAATTCAAAAAGTTTATATTCATTTTCTTTAATTTCATTTAAATTTTCTATTAATGAATTTTTATCTAAAGAAATACACGTTTGAACTAATAATTCTTCAGGGGTCATTCTGGAAAATTCAGAAACTTTCTCTTGTGGTAAATATTGGCATAAATTATTAATATTAATTTTTAATTTATCAATAAATTCATCATAAACGCTTTTCTTGACACAAAGTTGATTTAAAAAATACGCATTTGTAGTATGAGACATAGATCTAGTTAAACGAACTATTTCATTATTAAAATAAATTTTGGCTTCAATTTTACATTTTTCTTCTCCAAATCTAATGTATTCTTTTAATTGTTTAGCTTTTCCTATTGTTTTTGGGTTACCACCAAAAATAAAAGAAAGTGCATTTGAAATGGTACTCTTCCCTGATCCATTTGGGCCAAGTATAAAATTTAAAGTTGGTGAAAAAGAGATGGTTGTATTTTTGAATGTCTGAAAGTTTGTGAGAGTCAATGAAATAATATTTCCATTTTTAAAAGGAGTTGTATTGTCATCTTTTAAAGAAATTGTATTCTCATTTTTATAAAGAGACTTAGTCATTTATGGGGTAAAAGATATTTTTGTAAATGATGCATTGGAAAAAAAATGGTGCACTGGAAAAATGGTGCAGCGGAAAAATGGTGCATAATAGTAAGTTATAAGTGAAGCATTTGAAAATGATGCATTGGAAAAATGATGCATGAAAGTAAGTTATAAGTGAAGCATAAAAATGAAAATGCTGCATAAAAATTAGTTATGCATAATAGTAAAAAGATGCATAAAAATTAATAAGTAAAATGCATAAAATAAAGGAGTCAATTTCTAACTGTATATTAACAACAAACAGTCAATTAAAATTTATTTAAAAACATTAAAAAAGCAAGCGTTTACCACAAAACACAATAATTTCAAATTTTATTTACTAAAAAGAGATCATAACTTCATTTTTGACATACTTCTTTTTTTTATTACATCACAACTTTTCATTTTTTGGAACCAATTCTTTTTATTTATCTTGAATTGGTTTCACTCCAATTTAAAACAACTTCAAAATAAAAAAAATTAAACCCCAAAATGGCTCTTAACTCACAAGACTCTGCTGCTATCAAAAGACTCAAGAGAGAATATGAATTTCTGAAAAATAAAGAAAAGAATCCAGATCCAAATGATAAAACTGCAAATTGCATTAGAGTCGAACCTTGTATTAATATGGACATGTTCACATGGGAGGCTTATTTGTCTGCTCCAGAGGGGAGTGTTTATAAAGGGGGTGTATTCAAACTTTTAATCAATTTTCCAACCGATTACCCGTTTAAAGCTCCTAAGGTTACCTTTTTAACTCCTATTTACCATCCAAATATTAATTCTAAAGGTACAATTTGTATTGATATTCTTGCTGAAGGTTGGTCACCTGCACTTACTCTTGATAAAGTTTTAGTTTCTCTTTTGAGTTGGTTAGATGAACCGAATCCTGATGATCCTCTCCGTTCTGAAGTGGCCGAAATCTATAAAAATGATTTTGAAGAATATAAAAAGAAATGTAGAGAATGTGTAGAAAAGACAATGAATGATCGAAGAAGAAATAAAGATAATATTGAAAGAAGGCATGGATGAACAAATATTAAATAGTGATGTAATGATTAATGTAAGTTTAATGTAAGCTTTTAAAATATTTTTAATCTAAGGTTATAGTTTATAAGCCTAAGAATAATGTATTATAACTATTTTTACGTGTATGGCCTGGTTTAAGATCAATGTCATTATTAATTTACTTTTATTCACTTACATTATTTGTTTTACTCCTATTCCTTTGAGATATCAAATTATACTTCTCAATTTTTAATAAATTTTTATCAAAATATTGTTCATATTCAGGACAACACAAAGTAAACAAATAAAAACAATTATTTCTTAATAATTCTTTAGAAATAATTTTTAAAACTTCTGAGTTTTTAAAATGTTCAATTAATTCTTCAATTTCAAATTCTTTAAATTCGTTAATACACCGTAGAATATAATCAGAAATCAAATCGGGATGAAATATTATTATCTTCTTAAGATTTTCTAGATTTTTAATTTTTTCTTTTTTAATAAAATTGTAAATTAATTTTTTGTTTTTATCATCAACAAATCTATAAATGTTACAAAGGACAGTCTCGAATTCAGAATACCACTCTTTTGTTTTGTAAATTTTATTTAAAAAATCATTTCCTAGATTTGTGTAAATAAAAAGATCAAAAATGAACAATTCTAAATTTTCATTAAAAATTATTGGAAGATCTGAAAATAAACTTAAAGTAAAATACATTTTATCAAGACTGATATTTCCTTTAAGACTAGAAAGGGTTGGTATTTCATTTTGTGATTTATTAATATGAAAAATAATCTCATTATGATGAAAATAACAAATAAAATTTTCATAAATCATAAAAACTTGTGAATTTGTAACGGCAATCTTTAAAAATTTATCATTTAAATAAAAACTTGAAGCTAAAATTACACTTTTGATACTTACAGTATCACAAACCAGAAAAAGATCATTTATAAATAAAAGTAATTTACCCGTTGAATTGTAATTGATAGAAGATTCTGATAAATAAAAATTATTAGAAGGGAGTTGAGTAAATAAATGATCACTTGTATCATCATCTTGTTTAACACAATAAAGATTATTTTTTATAAAAATTTCTGGCTTAATTATGTTAAAAATTAAATTAAATTCTAATTCCAAAGGGATACATTGTATTTGTTTTTTATAAAAAACTAAATTAGGAGGAGAATGTAAAATATTATTTGTTAAAAAATTCTCTGTTAGGGTACTACCTCGTATCACTTTGTCTGTTAATAAATTATCATTAATCTCATTATCTTTATAATAACCCTCATCACGTTCAAATCCATTATCTTCAATTATTCGATTCTCTTGATCAACGCCTATTTTATCATTTTCATTATAATTTTTTTCAAAATTTTCTTTAAATTTACTTTTTAACTCGTAAGTCTCTACTATCTCACCTTTTTCTACAAACAATTTCTCATTTTTAAACATTGTTGGATAATTACAAATTCCAATTTTCACACCTCTAAAATATAAAAAACTTCCTTTAACATGAAATGAACTTCTATTATTAATTTCTTCTTCTATTAAATTACTATTTTTATCTATAGAAATTAATTTGAAGATCATTAGGGATATTTTTTTATCCCATTAATGATTTTTGAAGAGTTAGATAAAGCAATTGAAAGTAGAGACATAGATAAAATTCTTAATTTAATAACAAAAATACCAAAAGAAGATTATAACAAACTTATAAATGTAATAGAGCCATTTTATAAGAAAGAATTAACAGTCAATAAAACGATTTATAATTTAAATTTGTTTTATTACAATAGAACTGTAAAGAAAAGAACACCAAGGAATGGTTGTTATGAATATTTGTATGTTAATGAAGGGAAAACGAAGTATAGAACACAAATAAATGAAGAAAAAAATGAAAAATAAAATTTATTTTATTAAAAAACGTGTTATAGTTTTTAAAAATAATTCAACTATCTAATTGCCAATCACCTTTCACAAAACCACACTGTTTTTTATAAAATTATCTAAATTTATAACTTTCTTCTCTTCTCCGTACTCAATGTATCTCCAAAGTCGAAGTGTCAAATGAGGTCCAATCTTCTCAAAAATAGGACCCGTCTTAGAAAAACAATATTTGTACATTCTAAAATGAAGAAATTCCTTTTTAACATTAAAATTTACTACTTGTTTAGATTTCGTACAACAAGGAAATAACATCATTAAAAATTCTGCTACTCTTAATCCAAGTTCAGTACTAAAATTATTCAAAACGAGTTGTGGCTCTTCTTCTATAATATCTGATTTACATCTTAAAACATCTCTCGACTTGTATTCTATAATTTTAAAAACTAATTGGATATTGTCGTCATTTGAATTTTTATTTGTTTTAAAAACAATGTATTGTGGTTTAATATCTTGAACAATATCAACTTTTATAAATTCATCTCCGTGTTCTTTATTAATATGAGAACGAGGAATAATTTTTTCTAGTTCATTTAGCAATTTAAGAGATTCTTTATGAGGATTTTTTGGTATTTTTAAAGAAACGGCGTATTCCATTGAGGGTTATGGTAACTGAAAAAAATTATTTAAGAGATATTAATTATCAATAAAGAATTAAAATATTTAAAGCAAATTTTTAATGTGTAATCTACACGTAAACAATTAAAATTTCTTGATTATAATTAGAACTAATCTTACTAAAACTTATGCCGTCTTATACAAGGCTAATAACCCCGTGTTTTCCATTTCCAAAGTAGACAGTTCTTCCAGTACTTTAAAACTTTGCGGAATTTCCATTTAGCATAAAGTGTGAAAAAGTCCTTTCTAACATCTTACTACAACGTATGGAAAAGAATGTTTGTAAATATCTTGCATGTAAACAAGTTGTTTTTTTGTATTTTATTTAAAAATAGCTGGAGCCAAGAAGAAGTACCATTTTTATGGTCTTTTGTTCCTTAATCAATAAAATGGTAAATGATATCAACAAAATAATGATTTATTTATGATTAACAACGTAAAATAATTTTAACATTCAATTTAAAATTGGTTTTTAAAATTTAAAACATTCCATAAATGTTTCTTCTTATTAATATTTTTTTTTGTTATCTGTAATTAACCCCATGGTAACAACCGAAAGTCCTTTAGAAAATGTTAAAAATAATTTCGAAGCATCTCAACAAACTACTTTTTATTCAATGAATAGTGATTTAAGTAATATAAATTTAGAATCTGATAATAGAAAGATAATACTACTAGATATTGATAATACACTGTACAAACCTTCTACTAAGTTGATATTACACAAAAGAAAAAGAGCACAAGATGCCTTTGAGAATTTTAAAGAAAAAGACGATACTTTTTATAAATGGAAAAATGAAGTAACGGTTGGTTTAAAACAAAATGAATTTGAAAGGTTAAATGTGAGTCCAGTTGTCTTAGAAAAATTTAAAAATATACAATACGAACAATTTATTGATAAAGATGATCGTTTACTTGAGTATTTAAAGTCAAGAAATGATTGTAGATTCTTTTGTTTTACTAATGCGACTCAGTTTAAAGCAGAAAAAATTATAAAAAAACTGGGGATTTCTGGACTAATCGAAGGTGTCGTGTGCTGTGATGATCATAACCAGAGACCTATACTTAAGCCAATGGAAGAATCATATAAATTTGTGGAGAAGTTACTTAAAATTAATGATTTAAATAGAAATTCTGTTTATTTCTTTGATGATAAGAAAGAAAACCTCGACTTTGCTAAAGGATTGGGTTGGAATGTTGGTTTGGTTGATGAATGTGATTATATTGTTGATGTATTTAGAAAATATAAAATTTAATTTAATAAATAATTGTAAAAAGGAGTTTTATAGAGAAATAGTTTGTTTTTATTACAAAAATCAATGTAAATAAATTGTTTTTTACTTTAATTGTCTTTTGTATTTAAGCTTTACTCTTTTGATAAAAAATAAAATTAAATGTTTATTTTTATGAATTTAATTAAAATAAATTTGAAATATCAAAATACCAATTTTCATCTATTTTTTATAACTTATTTCTTCAATTTTTGTTCATTTTTTTTATAAAAACATAACCATTCAAAGGTATCATTGATCGGATTACATCACAAAATATATTGAAAACAATTTTCATAAAATTCAATATTTTTCTTAAACGTACGTTTTTATTATTTTTTTGCATTTTTTTGAAAATTGTATTTACTGTCAAGATCTATTTAATTTCATTTGATATTTTTTGACAGCAGTTACTTGAATTTTTTTATTTGAATTTAATTGTTTACAATTTATATCTTGAAATGGTAAATGAGCCAATAGTTTTTGTTAGTGACCCTTTTTCACTTTAAGTAAAACAATTTTATTTTGATTTTTTGTGATAATCACACTTTTTTAACTCTTTTAAATTTATTTAATCAAGAAATTTCATTTAATAAAACAATTTTTTCCTTCAAAAACATCGTAAAAGGTTTGTTATGTCTTGTAAAAAATCTTTTTGTCTTTAAATGTCAAGTATTTATTCCCTTTGTGTTGTAAATTTATTTATTCTTTAGTAATTTACTTAATTAGTTAGTCAAAAAAAATATAAAACAAATTAAAATCACAAAAAAATGACCCCTGTCAAACGAAAATACGTCGTGAAAAGTTTAGATGTAAAAAAGGACGATAAAATAGATCTTAACCAGTTTCTTTATTATAGAACTCATAACATTGAAAATATAGTAAAATCTTATAAATGCAGTCAGTTGAAAAAAGAAGCACTACTAGGCCTCTGTAAACTTAAAGATATGAAATATCAAGAAAAGAAGTAGATTAATAGTTTTTAGAAATTCCTTTTTCCCTTAGAAGTTCCATTAAAAAATCGTTGTTTTATTTTTAAATTAAATTATTTGAATATTAAAATTAGCTTTTGTAAAATTTTATCATAGGAAAATGATTTTTTCTAAATCTGAATTGATTTTTATTAGTCAATTGATATTAGATTTATATAAAAGGAACAAATTTAAATTATATAAAAAGTTTTATAAAAAACTTTTTAAAGCTCTAAAGTAAATTTTATATTTCAAATCGATATCCATTACCTCCATTCTCATTAACAACCTTTTATGATATTTTTCTGATTTGAATTTGATCTATTTAAAAATAGAATTCAAAAATAATTAGAATACTTACCAAAGAAAAAGATATTTTAAGAAGTAAATGGCATAGAATTACGTTGTTACAAACAAATTAACTTTAATAAATATGGTGAATGCATTTTGTTTTGCAGTAAATATTTCCTATTTTTATCAAATAATTTTTGATCTCTTTTATTCATTTAAATCATGACGAAATAATACAAAAATAATAAAAGCTTTAATGTAAACTAGAAACAAATTTGAAAGCCTAAATTTAAATCTATTTTAGTCTGTAAAAAATAGATTTCCTGAGTTTAAACTTTAATGAACACTTTAGATTTTTTTAAATTAAAACGGTCTTTAATTTTTTTGACAGTAAAATATTATTTTGTTATTAATCTAAATAAGACATCGATTTGTTTTTAAAAGCTTTTTAAGTAACTATTCATATTTTATTATTATTAGACAAAGTCAAGATAGAAGTTATAAGATATTAATAGAACTCAATAACTTACGATATAATGGTTTTTATTCAAGTTAAAAAATAAAGTATTATGGATTTTGATTAAAAAACATTTTTCACATTAATATTGTCGTTGTAACATAAGCTTAAAATTTTTACTTAGAATAGACGCGTTTACTCAAATAAAGTAATGTCATGAAATCTACAGACGAAACCTAAAACATTCCGACAAGGTTAGGACTACATTCAGTCTTTAGTCTTGAAAAATACGATAAAAAGCATCTACTTAGTTTTCAGAAGAAACACGTAATCTTGAGGAGATTTTGAGCACCGAGCGAACTGTCTACTCAAAGGCAAACCCGGAAGACAAAGTCATTGGCCGTAGCTAGAACTCTTTAAAGTTTTGATTTAGACAAGCTTTAATAAACTTATTTATACAGTTAGTTTTGGCTTTTTATAAACATAATAAAAGTTGACAGATGTGAAAGTGTATTTTAGAAAGAGGATCCTGAAAAATCTTGTTTTTTGCCCCTGTTTTGTAAAATTCACACGGTCACATTCTCGAAAAAATAAATTCTTATATTTAAAAAATAAAAATGTCTTGCTGTATTAATTAATTTTTGACATTTAAAAGTATATTTTCAGCTGTAACAAAAATAACTATCAAGACAGAAATATATTTACTTAAACTGTCAAGTATTTCATTGGTTGCATCATAAAATTGCGTCAAAAACTGATTCTTGATAAAAATGACTACACAGTATGCAACACTTGGATATCAGATTGTAGCTGTTACTTTAACTGTCTGTTTATATTTATAAAAAAAATGAAAATTGTGTTTTTTTTCTTTTTTTTTATTTGTACATTCTTTATTTTTGAAATGTTTGACATGTTTTACTTGTATATTTAAGTCAAATAACAACTTTTTGTTTCAATGAAAGATGTTTTAGATTACAATGTTACACCAGAAAATTATTCTATAAAGATAAAGTTAGAAGAAGATTATTTTACAGGTGAAGAAAAGATATTGTTAAACATTGAGAGAAATACTAAAGAATTCAATTTTAATATGTGGAAAATGGAAATATTTGATTTAGTCTATGAGTATAAAGGGCAATTTCTTGAGCCACGAATTGAAATTGAAGGAGAAGTTGCTACATTATTTTTCGATGAAGAACTGAAGGCAAAAACACAAGGATGTCTTTGTCTTAAGTATAAAGGCACTTACTCAGATGATATGTTTGGACTTTGTAAAAGTAAATATTATGATGATGTGATTTTTTTTACTGATTTTGAACCGACTTACGCAAGAAGAGCGTTCCCTTGTTGGGATCAACCAGATATGAAAGCGACATTTGATATAAGTGTTTGTCCTTTGTATGAATATACAGTTTTATCTAATGGAATTTTTAAAGAAGAAATTAATGGTTACTATGTTTTTAACACAACGCCCAAGATGCCTACGTATACCGTATCTTTTGTTTCTGGAAATTTAATGGGTTTAGAAGAATTTACTAAGCGAGATTTACCTGTAGTTGTTTTTGCACACGAAAAAGATGTCAATTGGGGACTAAATGCTCTTTTGTCTGCTATTGACGCACTCGATTTTTTTGAAGAATATTTTGGAGTACTTTATCCTCTTCCTAAGTTATATTTGGCATGTGTTCCGACTCTAAGAAGAAAGTCTGTGGGAAACTGGGGACTTATAACATTTCAACCAAATTCTTTACTTCTGACACCTTTTTCTTCTTATAGTGATGAGAAATCAATAATTGAAACAGTCTTTTATGAATTAGCTTACATGTGGTTTGGAAATTTAGTGACGATAACCTGGTGGAATGATAAATGGTTGAAAGAAGGATTTGCAACTTGGGTCGCTAGTCTTGCAATGGCTAATTTGAAGGTAGATTATATAAACTGGGATGTATGGATTGAATTTATGAAAAAAAATGTTGAGCGAGGTTTCTTAGGCGATTGTCTTGATTCTTCACATAAGCTAGATTTAGGAAATGATTCACACAGTTCGGATAATCAAGTTTTGATCAATATTACAAAGTTTAAAGCTGCCTCAGTGATTCGAATGTTAGAAGGCCTACTTGGTGAAGATGACTTTAAAAAAGGTATCAGACAATTCTTTAAAAAATATCAATTTGCAAATGCTACATTAACAGATTTTTGTAATTCTTTTAATCAAAGTTTTTGTGTTAAGGATTTTTTGGATGACTGGATTAGCAAAAAAGGCTATCCTTTAGTAACTGTTACTGAAGAAAAAGGTAATGAATGTAAGGAAGAGAAAAGAAAATCGAAAGAAGATGGAGAACAGAATTTGGTTATAAAACAAAAACAGTTTTTATTATCAGAAAAAGAAACTGATGCTATTTGGAAACTGCCGATTAGCTTTTCCTGGGGAGAAAACATCATAATGACTGAAAAAGAAATACGTGTGAAAAAGCAAAAGCCTGTTTACCAAATTAATATGGGAGGATTTGGATTTTTCTTGACACTTTATGATATTCAAAACTTAACTAATCTTTTTAAGACCAAACTAGATGCAGAAAACAAATTTTATTTGATACAAAATATAAATACACTTTGTAATGCTAAATACATTAAAGTTAATGGTGTTTTGAATTTATGTGAACTTTGTGCTAATGAAACAAGTCCTCAAATATTATTTGATGTTTTAGTTATGCTCGATAATTATAGTTCTGTATGGTGTGATAACGAAAATGTTCTAAAGCGCATTAATAAGATCGGCATTGATATAATCGGTTCACGTGTTTTAAAAATTGATGTTTTAAAAGATGAACCTACAAGTGATTCGATTGTAACAGATCCTCTATTAGTGTCTTATTCTTTAAGATTTGGAGATAAAAGAATCATTGATCATCTCAAAAAAGCATATAGTAGGTGGGGAATCGGATCTCCAAGTTTTTCTCAAAATATTTTTATTTCTGTTGTTAATGAGAAGTATAATGAGCTTTTTGATCTCATAGATACAATGATTTTTATGACAGATATAATATCAATTGTTTCATCTCTAGCTTATATATCGGATCCTAAAATTTTATCAAGTGTTTTGAAGAGATACAAGCAATTTAACCCTACTGTTGCCATTAATTTTTTTAATAGCTTGACTTTTAATTTCAAAAATAGGGAACTTATCTTAAATTTCCTTTGTGATAATTTCGATGATATTCGTAAATTCTTGAATAATGACGCGCAATTCTCTGGTGTTGTAAGAATTCTAGGATTAGTATCAAATGAGCAACTTGCCAAGAAAATTAACAAATTGCTCACTGAAAAGAAAGATGAGATGATTAAAGATGCAGTGGAAGTCGCAATTGCAAGAATAAAATGGAATATTGATTTCAAGGAATTCAACAACGATTTAAATAAAACAGTTTGATTTTAAGTGTTATGTATAAAATTGTGACTAGAGACTGGAATAATATCGGGTAAATAATATCATTATCGGTTTTATTTTGTAAGAGTGAAATATTTAATTAAGTAAATTTACGTAAAAAACTTGTCAAAAAATTAACCTGAATAAACAAGACCAAGCCGAAAATGTGAAGGGGTTTATTGTATTTTTATCAGTTTACATAAGTTAAAATTTTGATCATTGAAAAATATTTTTAGCACAATATTTTTATCTAATACGTGCTCAAAAAAAAATTATTTGAACCTTAGAACTACAGATAATTCGCAATAAAATACAATATCAACACAATCGCATATCTTTTACGAACATGTTCTGCTGTAAGAAAAAAGGTTTATAATCAACAATCTGAAAAGTAAAACATCTGGGGCTAAATAAAAAAAAAACAACCCGCTTTAAAATTGGCCTTTAATGCTTACGTATATTTTTTTGATTTCTCAAACCTTAGCTTGTATCTATAATCTGATCTTGTAAGACTAAAAGCAAAGTAAATTGTCATTTTTGCTCAAAATAAGAAACTAATTTTTATTGCGTTTTATTTTTACCAAAAATATTGCTTCTTGATTTCGCAAGCTTATAAAAAAAGTAGCACCTAGACAGTTTATTAAAAAGATTTGGCAAAACAGGCGATCGTGCAACAAAACAAGCTAATCTCAAAAAAATGCAAAAAACAAAGGCGTTACAACCGTGTTGTAAGAGTAAAATCAATGTATCTCAAAATGAGCCTGCACTCATGGAAGCAAAATAAAACTTGAAGAAGGCAATTAAAATTATCTGCGGTTAAGATTGCCTTTATAGCCGAAGGGCTGTTATGTAATTGCTTATGCTGGGGCCATCTCAAATTTTTAAAAGTAAGATTTGTGCTGAAAAAGTTAAGATACACTGTTTTAAAATCTTAAAATGCAGTTTATTGATGAAAAATAATTCGTAACTTAACAATAAAGTATTTTTAAAATAAGCTGCCCTAAAGCATTTGCATAGAATAAGAGACCTCAAATTGTTAAGCTAGGAAGCATTTGGCATTATTGGTCAGTGTGTTGTTTTTAAATAATTTTAAACTTTGTAAGTAGCCAGATAGAGCAAGAAACAATTCATGCCATGATTTTTATACAATAACCTGAACATTTAAGATTTTGATGCAAATTTTGTAATACATTAAATATTTGAGCATTAAACATATCAATTTGTTTTTATTTGAACTTATAGATAACAAATTTGTTCGATGTGGCCAGATAAGGACTCATCTAAGAATTGCAAAGTTTAAATTAGATTATTGAAAAATGTCAAGTGAGTTAAATGGTCTGCGGTTTGAGGTTACGATAACCGTAATGAAATGTGTCTTTATAATTTATGTAGAGGCTTTTACAAATTATCAGCAAATTCACCCCTTATTTCCTTTTTTGTAATAACGTTTTACTATTAAAAATATTATTGAACAAACATATTTTTTACAATATGCCTTTTGCACACCGAGTTACTACTTATTTTGTAACAAATGCCAATTTTTTTTAACTAATATTTTTGTTGTTTTACAATTCGAATTAAAGATGATGAATTTAATTTAAATTGTAAAATTCTGATTTGAATTGTTAGCATTTTGTACGCAGCTAATATTATAGTATTGTATGTTATTAATCCAAGTTTTTATAAATGAATGCCTGAATATGGATTCTGTTGTGATCATTGATTGCATCAAAAAGAATATTGTGTTTATGATAATCTTATCACTGATGTAAAATATCTTTAGTTTTAAGCAAGTATAATTATATGACAAAATTAATTTCAATATCAATACATGCTAATCAATAAATTAAACATAATTCATAAATTTGTTTATTTCGTATTAAACTCTGTATAGAGAGTATAAATCGTCTTATAAAGTCTCAAAATATTTGCATAAATAGTATATCATAAATTTAATCTAATTAAACTAAGCAGTTGCTTCTAACTTTTGTTTTTTTTTTGATGTTACACTGTCCTGATTAGGTTTAATTAAATTAACAAACAAACTGACCGTTTCAAAATATAAATAAAGTTTTTGTTTACACCCCAATGAAGTTATACAAAACACTCAATTGCACAATGTCATCAACGTTTTCCGAGATAGAGGATAATTACAAGAGACTGATAAAGGAAGTGCACCCAACAAGAAACAAAAAGGAGACCGACAAATATTATGAGATTAACGGAGCCTACGAAATACTAAAGGACAAGTATAAGCGGGAGTTTTACGATCTTTACGGAGAAAAATCTATTCCCATACTCCAAAACAACCACGAGGGTTTCGCAATAAGTAGAGTCTTCTTTAAAAATAACCTCCTTGCTTTTATTCTACTTTCAATCGTTTGTATTTCAAATTTAATGTTTCTTCCCTTGTACATTTATTTGTATAA